>LPNX010437326.1:597346-682208 GCA_001517045.1 Pseudotsuga menziesii | reverse complement strand
TAACTCTCTTTTTTGGAGGGGAGTTACTTTTACCCTTTTTTTATTTTTTTAAGGACAAAGTCCTATTTTTTTTGGGAAACCCTCGGTTTTTGTTTTTATTTTTTTCTTCACTTTTTTTTTAACTCTCTTTTTTGGGGGGGAGTTACTTTTACCTTTTTTATTTTTTTATTTTTAATTTTTTAAGGACAAAGTCCTATTTTTTAGGAAACCCAAAAATTCAGGGAAACCCTGGGTGATGGCTAAAAGCCAGAAATATGGCCAAAGGCCAAGATCTAGCCAACGACGCTCCGATACCACTGATGTGAATATTTATTTGCTTACACAAATAATATTACCAAAAGATCTGGAATATTAAATAAGCCATAATAATATATAAAATTGATGATAGAATTGATATGATACATTTACAATAGTCGGACTTATATATGTCCATTCGTGACTTTCCAACCTACAGTCATGACTCTTTGATAATTATTAATTATTAATTAATAATTATCTATTAATATTATTTTTAATATTTATATGTTTTATGTTCGTTACATAGTTGGAACAACACATGTGAAAGGTGTTGATTACTTGTCATATTATTATCATACATCATTTATAATACAATGGATAAATTTGAGTGGCTCTGGAATCCAATTGGAGTTGTACATGTGTCAATGTGAGAAATAACCTCAATCCCCCCTAGGTGGACCAATGGAGACCCAACTCAGCCCAAACAGACTCGAATTGATGTGTGAGTGTTGGTGAGGTGTGCTGGGTAATTAAATACTCCAAGGCATGTGTGGGTGAGAATATAGAGGCAAGTGGGATACTTTAGGTGGCAATAAATGCTCCTAGGAGAGCTAAAACAGGCCAGATACACCCCTAGCGCACTTAGTCAAACCAGGGCCCCACAAATCAAAGAGTTAGCGCTCCAATTCCGTAATGAGGGAGCACATGGGCTAGGTTGACCAAACCAGGCGTTGTTGTAGGTGTGAATAGTACAAGTTAACCAGATATATTGCCGGATTAACTCTCCTAAGTCTAAACCATAGGACATTAATGAAATTTGTGAAAATTAGGTTAACCTAAGGTCTAAAATATATACTAAGGATGTATTACTACTCCAACACCAATATTTTTTTGTTGTGTCAAGATTTCAACCACCTAGCCCTGTGGATTGCATCAATAATAATTTTTGGAAGTAAGATTGGTACTTACAGTGCCATATACTTACACCTTGTGTTTCAGTTTGAGGTAGTAAGGGGATGTTACATCCTTTCCCCCTTAGAATTAACATGTTCCTTGGTGTTATGTGTTATTCAAAGCCTTTTCTTGATTCCCTCTTCAGTTTCTCATTGCTTGCTTCTGCAGCATTTATGATATCCTTTAACTTTGTTGTCCTTTAACCTGTTCTCTACAAGATATCACAAGGTCTACCTAGAATATCATCATAATCGTACATACTTGTAATGTCAACCGAAGAATGCATAAGTAAAAAAAAATTGTTTTACTTGACCTTTTTGGAGTTTCACGCTTTATTGAAATTCTTTAGGTGACAATCCTCCTAGATCGACTTTTCCATACATACCTTAATCCTTTAGAGTACTAGGATTTCATCATGTGTTTTAATTCACCAACCTGAATATTAAACATACATCTGCATCTCTACTAAGATCAATATCCACATCATATCCATAAATCAAAATTCAACACTATTAATTCTCATGATTCACAATGTTTCCAGTACTCCAATTTATTCTCTTCATCGATAGGTAAGCATATTACCTTATAGGAACTAAATTACTTACAACACATATACCTCTTACAAGTTTTTTTTTTTTTTTGTTTTTTTTCCTTTTTAAAGCACCTTTCTGGTTTCTATTGGATTCCCTCCATCCAAACAAACACAGTGCTAATAGCACTACGAGTATTAATCCAAGCTACCCAACATGAGGACGATACCCATCTTCGGGCGTATCTCCTACCTATGTTATTCAAGGTTCTTCACCAAGCTCAAACGCTTCCTTTCTCCAACATCATAATACCTAAAGGTTCTTCATGGAGACACTACTCTCATGACCATCCTCTTGCGGCGTGAATGTGTGCAGAAATAAGTCTAACTAGACGTATTACACTGGGGCGTCCCCATAGGAGTCATACTGGTGCTTAGATTGCCGAGGGAAAAACATGTACCTCATATACATTCTTATCGTAGAAACCAACTTTATTTGTACCAAATATCTCGTATTATTTGATTTCTTGTAGTCGTCGGACCTTGGTTCCCATCATGGATCTTTGTATTATTTCCATTAC
The DNA here is from genome assembly GCA_001517045.1 of Pseudotsuga menziesii. Classification (NCBI taxonomy): domain Eukaryota; kingdom Viridiplantae; phylum Streptophyta; class Pinopsida; order Pinales; family Pinaceae; genus Pseudotsuga; species Pseudotsuga menziesii. The sequence goes on along the minus strand of LPNX010437326.1, from coordinate 679,907 downwards.
CAAGTCCTGATACCTGCAATTCTCCATAAGTAGTTAGCCACAATATCATCTCATCAAATCATATAGCATCAATATTTCATGTAACGATTTCCTACTAATAAAATTTTTGAATCATATTTCCACTGTGAACATTGATTATCTATCTATGTAAGTGTGGTAATTAATCACATAACTTGCACATAATGATTAACATGTTTGTACTAATTACTTTTACTTGCGTATATCCATTATTGATAATGCTCCTTCAATACACTAATCCTAACACATACCTTTATTTTTCATAAGGTTGAAGGAATATTAATTTTGTCCATGTTAATACTAGCTCATCTGCATCATGTATTTTGTTTAAACATCATTAATATCATAGATAAACTCTCTATGTATCAAATTTTTCCATCATAATACCGACAATTGACTTGCATTTTCTCAACATTATGCAGATGAATAATAGGAAAATTTTCTTGCATACATATTCTCGTTTACACTACCATTAACATGCATTCATTTTCTTATTGGCTTATTTTCAATCTCTATAGTATAATGACACCAACATTTTCCAATGCATACCTATTTTCTCATAGTAATGATTTCTTCTCTCTACACATAAGAGAGTAAGCATGTCAATAAATATTTTAAGATTCTAAACTTGATACATATTCCCCAACAAATATCGACCTTTTCCTAGCCATAAGGGATTTGAAGTCGTGACCTTCCATTTATAGTTTCTCATAATTTTATATCTCATAATGTCACCTTCGCTTCATAAATATATTCAATAATTAATTTCAATTTATATCCGAAAGGTATTTACAATCTAATAAAATGCCTCACAACTTTAATATTAAATACTCGATATGCAAGATCCTATTATTTGGATCTATCATTATGGTTTCCCCATGTACTCACATATATAAAAAGAAACATATTTCCATAAGCAAAATAGATAACCATCTATCGAATCTTTTGATCACAAGACGATCCTGATAAAAATATTAATTACATTAAATTATTTTTTTAAACGAGGTGGTTGATCCTTCATATTAGGTGTCAGTACAATCAGGTTAAATATCAAGAGCTAATTTTATGCTATTTTAACACAAAGATTCAAGGCCATACTCCAAAGGGTGGTCAATCAAACGGGGAATCAACTGTTCAACAAGTAATTAGCGTAATTTAAAGCAAGAAAAAAGGATGGGGTTCGGTTTCTTTAGTAAGAGTAGGTTGAAAATTTGGTATGGTATCACTAAAATGAAGTCATTAGGCCCTCAATCTTGCTGAGACGTACTTGAAAATAACTGTCTAAACATTTTCTCTATCTCATATATAAAGAGCATGACATGAATCAACATGAGCTGACAAACATAGTTTGCACAAATAATCACTACATCATAGGATTGTTCCTGAACCCAGAATGATTGTAAAACACATTGGTTTGACTTACAACTTAAATAATGTTGTTCAAACCGTATTGTAACGATTTAAGACGAAATAAAATTAAGGAGTTTTTAACCAGCGATTCGGTCCAATCCCATGCTCAACAATTTCCATTTCAAATATGAATATGTTTATAAATACCTCTCACCATAAGAATATAATTGTCGCAACATGCACGATCAAAGTTTTCCCTGACGTGTTATATTTTTATCATTTAAGAAATATGATATTAGGATATTATCTGAGATAATAACATGCACAGCAATCAATCACAAGAGACAATAGACACAAATATTTTTCCTCAAGGAAACGATAAAGGATAAAACCCCACAACTTCCTTAGAGATAGAACAAGCACCAATGGCAATAGTAAAACCCAAGGACAAAAATATGATCTCCAATAGTTTTTCTCTCTCTCACTTGAGCGAGCTTCTCTTCTCTCACCTATGTGCTATAGTTGGGTGAGTGTGTGTATCAAATAGAGAGTCTCACTCTCTATTTATACTAGTTTCTGACTTGACAAACACTTACCAGGGAAGACTTCTTGAGGAGAGTCTAATAACCCTAGTGCCCCACAACTGCAGGGACTTTTCCCCCTGATCAACAAGGAGGGTTAACCTCTATGAATTTACATGACTTGGTTACATTAATGATTCTCCCAATAGGAACATCGGGGACCAATGAAATACAATATATGAAATATACAAGTGAATACATTCTGAAGTTACAAATACATCAACACTCCCTCTTAACTAGGAAGGGATTCTCTAGACACAATTCATCAGCATAAGTCTCCGTCACAGGATCATCATCACTAGATCATCATCAAACTTGTATCAATATTGTATCATCATCATCACTGCTTCTGCTATCTCGATCAAATGGTTCTATCTCTCAATTGTACTCATCACAGGAAGTTCTACAGAGCCATCCCTTTTTCATGCTAGTTATAGACCTCGCCTCCATGTAGGTATTCATCTTCTTCAGCACTTATATCTGACCATGGGAGGAACACATCCAACATCCATTTTAGAAAGGCATGCCCAACACTTATATCTTACAATTGGAGGAACACAGCCAGCATCCATGTCAAAAAGCCATGCCCAACACTCACATCTTACCATGGGAGGCCCATCTTGCCACCATGTCATAAAGGCCCAACACTCGCATCCATAGACATGGTAGGACACACCATCTACCATTTGAGGAAAGGCTCTGCACTTACATCCACCAGAATAGTAGGACACACCATCTACCATTCAAGGAAAGGATCTGCACTTACATCCACTAGCATGGTAGGACACACCATCTACCATCCGGGGAAAGGCTCTCCACTTACATCGACCGGCATAGTAGGACACACCATCTACCATCCAGGGAAAGGCTCTACACTTACATCTGACCATGGAAATCCCATCCTTAAATTATGTCAGAAAGGCTCAGCACTTACATCTAACTATGGGAGGCCCAGCCTGCCAAAGGCTCAATGCTTATATATGACCATGGGAGGAACCAATCCTACCACCATTTTAGAAGGGCTCAGCACTTACATATGACCATGGGAGGAACCAATCCTACCACTATGTCAGAATGGCTCTGCACTTACATCTGACCATAGGAGAAACACACCCTGCCACCATGTCAGAAAGGCTCACGGACTCATCACTTCCCCTTGGAGGTGTTGATGTATTTGTAACTTCAGAATGTATTCTTCTGTGTATCTTATATATTGTAACCCGATGTTTATTCCGGGATGTTTCTATTATGTATTTGAGTCATGTTGTCATGCCCTGATGTTCTGATCAGGAGGATTAATAATGTAAACAAGTCTTGTCAATTCATTGTTAAAGTCCCCACAGTTTCAGGGCACTAGAGTTATTATACACTCATTAAGGTGTAGGCTCTAGTAAGTAATTGTTAAGTTGGGCCGACATGATTGAGTGCACTTCAAGTGAACGGAAGAATATAAATAGAGAGTGAGGGTCTCTCTATTTATCACTTGTACTACACATCACTCACTCACTCAAGTGTGGCGCATTAGTGAGGAAGGAAATACTGGGACTAGACAGAAGAAGAAGACTACTGCTGTCGGGAGTGCATCTTACTGTTTTTGGGGTCTTACATCATGTGGTGATTCTATCTTTGAGGAAGTTGCGAGGTTCTCTCCATTTATGGTTTCCCCGATAAAAAACATTGAGTTCATTGTCTCTTGTGTTTGATTGTTGTACTTGTTATTCTCTTAGTAAAGATCCTAACATAATGCTAGCTTAAATGTTGAAAAACTAACATGGTATCAGAGCTAACCTGAGAAGAAGACACTGTGCAGCTGCAGGAACTAGGGCTTCCTAGTTTGTGGACCTTCATCCACATATTTTCAGAAAAAGTAAGGTGGAACAACTCTCCTCCTTAGGGCGCATCTTTCTATCGAAACAGAATCCCATTCTGAGGTTTTTCAGTTTTGGACCTGTCACTAGGGTCAGAAATTAGGGATTTTTACAGAAGAGGAATTTTTCAGTGAGCCTAGGCCCGGATTGATCTCCTCCCCAGAATCGAAGTTAGGGACAAATTTCAAGGCATTTGGTTGGACAGAACTCCAGAAAAGCAAAACCCTGGTTTGCTCTTAAACCAGCTCTGCAGGATTTCAGCTCAAGCTTCAGATCCGACATCTTGAACCTGGTAAGATCTAGAATCTTTTGTATTTCCATTTGAGGTTCTCATTTAAGATGTCTCATCATACCAAGCTTGATGAAAATCTTGAGGGAGCTAATAACTTCCGAGCTTGGAAGTATAGGATCTCCCTGGTCCTGGAAGAGAATGAATTAGACTCCTACATTCATGAGGAGGTTCCAGTTCCAGAGGGAGATGAGGCAAAGGCATTACATAAGAAGAATATGGTTATGGAAAGAGGATCATTTCTGATACTATTAAGGATCACCTTATTCCACGGGTGTCCTCTCTCAAGACACCTAAATCTATGTTTGATGCCCTAACCAAATTGTTTGAAGGAAAGAACATCAATCGGAAGATGACCTTGAGGAACCAACTGAAGAATGTGAAGATTCAGAATGCAAAAACTATTCAGTCTTACTTCACAAGGGTTTCTCAGATCAAGGAACAATCAAAAGCAGTTGATGAATAAGTTGAAAATGCAGAGATTGTAATGACTACATTGAATGGCCTCCCTAGGACATGGGATGCTTTCATCCAAGGAATTTGTCCGAGAAAGAAGTTGGTCAAGTTCAGCAGACTATGGGAAGAGTGCTCTCAAGAAGAAGCTCGAATAGCAGCTCGAGAAGAGAAGATGGGTAGTGAATACCAAGCTCTTACAGTACGCTCCAAGACTCACTCCAAGTCAACAAGAAAGAAGACTCATCACTTCAGAGGTAACCACTCTCACAGAGATAATACTAGAAGAGATGTATCTAGGATCATATGCTATACTTGTGATGAAGCAGGACACTATATAAGGAATTGTCCTAACAAACAGAAGATAGTAAAGAAGAGCAGTAAAAGAAGACATCATGCTCATGCTGATGAGGATGATGAACCATCCAGAAAGAGATCCAGATATGAAAGTGAAGATTCTTCAAGTGAGGATGAATATGTTCTGATATCAGCACTCACAGGTAACATTACTCATGGTAGTGATGATTGGCTTATAGACAGTGGGGCTTCCAAACACATGACGGGATTCAAGGAATCCTTTGTAAGACTATCAGAACATGAATCACCTCACAAGGTGAAACTAGGAGATGACTACCAATATCCAATAAAAGGTAGTGGGGAATCTTCCTACAAGCTAGACTCTGGTAAGTCTCTAACAATGAAAGAAGTATTGTTTGTGCCAGGACTGAAGAAGAACCTTCTATCCATTTCAGCATTGGATGCAAAAGGAATGCGGGTGGCATTCATAGATGGTCAAGTCATCATGTGGCCAAAAGGAAAGACTATCGATGATGCGGTAGTGATTGGAGAACAAGAAGGAGGCTTGTACAAATTGAAGGGCCATCCAGAACAAGCCTTGATCCATGACACAGTAGATCCAAATGAGCTTTGGCATAGAATACTTGCACATGTGTATTACAGAGCACTACCTATTGCAAGTAAAGCTGTCGAAGGTCTTCCATAAATTCAAGCTAAACATGATGGGGTCTGTAAAGGATGTGCGAAAGGAAAGAATACAAAGAAGACATTTCCAAGCAGTGAAAGCAAAGCCAAAAGCATTCTAGAAATCATCCACTCCGATGTATGCGGTCCTATGTCATCAAACTCACTTAGCGGGTATGCATACTATGTTTCTTTTATTGATGATTTTTCTAGAAAGACATGGATTTACTTTATGAAGAATAAAGATGAAGTATTCAGCAAGTTTAAAGAATTCAAATCCTTGATCAAAAACCATACTGAAAATAAGATAAAGACCATTCAATCAAATAATGGTGGAGAATTCACTTCAAATGAATTCAAAGAGATATGTAAAGAATCAGGGATTAAGAGGGAGTTGTCCACTCCTTATAATCCACAACAGAATGGGATTGCAGAATGGAAGAATAGAACTATCATGGAAGCTACAAGAGCTATGCTTCATGATCAAGATCTACCTATGCATCTTTGGGCTGAAGCTTCCAGAACAGCGGTGTATGTACAGAACTGTACTCCACATAGAGTACTCGAGAACAAGACTCCTGAAGAAGTCTTCTCTAGCAAGAAACCAAAAGTCAACCATCTCAGAATATTCGGCTGTCCCATGTACATACATATTCCAAAAGAGAAGAGAACAAAATTAGATCCTTCAGGAAGGAAGGGCATATTTGTGGGATACTCTAAAAACTCGAAGGATTACAGAATCTACTTTCTAGGATACAAGAAGATTGACATCAGTAGGGATATGACATTTGATGAAGGCACAACTTACAGCAAATCCAGAAAGAGACCTGCTGAAGAACCTGAAGAAGCGGAAGCAGAAGTACCCAGAATTCATGATACAATCATGGACAAAGAAGCTCAAAAAGAAGATCGAGAGTTTGAGGAACCACAAAGACCTGTAGATCCACCTCTGTAGAAGAATCCTCATAAGAGGAAACCTACTTGGGTACGTGAGCTTATCCAAGGTGCGGAAATATATGGGGTTCTAGAAGAGAATCACAGAGAAAGAAAGAGGACTAGATCAAATTTTGGGTATGTAGCTTTACTATGTGATTTCATTGATAAAGAACCTTCCAGTTATGAAGAAGCGGCAGAACAAAAAGAATGGAAGGATGCTATGATCGAATAATATCAATCGATCATGAAGAATGATGTTTGGGATGTTGTCCCAAGACCAAAAGGGAAGTCAGTTGTCACTTCCAAATGGATCTACAAGATCAAGCATGCTGCGGACGGCAGCATTGAAAAGTATAAGGAAAGATTTGTAGCTCAAGGATTCTTTCAGAAAGAGGGAGTAGACTATGAAGAGACCTTTGCATCAGTAGCCAGATACACTTCCATTAGATCAATACTTGCTCTGGCTGTAGTGATGAAATGGAAGATACACCAAATGGATGTCAAGACTGCTTTCTTGAATGGTGTAGTAGAAGAGGAAGTGTATGTAGAACAACCACTCGGTTTTGAGACACATGACAGAGAGTCTCATGTATGCAAATTGAAGAAATCCCTGTATGGTTTGAAACAGGCACCCAGGACCTGGTACAATAGGATTGATAGCTTTCTATCCAGTTTGGGCTTTACCAAGAGTAAAGTAGATTCCAACCTTTACTACAAGGTTGAAGATGGCAACCTAGTGATGCTCTTACTGTATGTAGATGATCTATTTGTGACAGGTACAGATGGGTTGATTGCTGATACGAAGAGAAAGCTTGCCGCTAAGTTTGAAATGAAGGACTTAGGGATGATGCATTACTTTCTAGGTATGGAGGTGTGGCAGAGTACAGATGGAATCTTCCTTGGACAAGGGAAGTATGCAGTAGAGATCTTGAAGAGATTTGGGATGATGGACTGCAAGGCTATGGCCACACCTATGGCATCGAACCTGAAGCTATTGAGTGATGCTTCATCAGAGTCAGTTGATGCTACGATGTATCGTCAGATGATTGGGTCATTGATGTGCCTGACGAACACAAGACCAATCATTTGCTTTGCTGTGAACACCTTGAGCCAGTACTTGACAGATCCAAGAAGTGTTCACTTGAAAGCTGCAAAGCATATTCTGAGGTACCTGAAGGGTACAATTGATTATGGGCTCAATTATGATGCGAATCAGAAGATTAACCTGGAGGGTTATGTTGATTCAAATTGGGCAGGCAGTGCCATCGACAGGAAGAGTACTTTAGGATGTTGCTTCAGTATGGGATCAGGTGTGATCTCTTGGTTTAGTAGGAAGCAATCCTGTGTGGCACTGAGTACAGCTGAAGCAGAGTATGTTGCAGCTTGTTCAGCTAGTTGTGAGGCAGTATGGCTGCGGAAGCTACTGTCTGATATATTTGATCTCCAGTTGGATGCTACTTGCATACATTGTGACAACTAGAGTTGCATGAATTTGTCAGAGAATCCATTGTTCCATGACAAGTCGAAGCATATTGAGATCAAGTATCACTATATCAGGGATATGGTGCAGAGAGGAGCTGTGAAGCTCCAATATGTTGCGACGGAGGAACAGATAGCCAATGTATTGAAGAAGCCCTTGGCTAGGCTAAAGTTCGAGTACTTCAGAGAGAGACTTGGTATTCTCCAGATCGAGGCTTCCTCCACGAGAAAGTGATGAGATCCAAATCCATTCTGATGAGTAGGTCAGATGTAAGGGCTGAGCCATTCTGTCATGGTGAGAGGATTTGGTTCCTTCCATGTCAGATATGAGTGTTGACTACCATTCTGGGAATGGAGGCACCTGGTCAGTTACCAGGAACACTCAGTCTGGGACTGAGAGAGAGCCATTCTGACGAGCAGGTCAGATGTAAGGGCTGAGCCATTTTGTTCATGGCCAAAGGATTAAGTTCCTCCCATGGCAGATGTGAGTGCTAGCCATTCTGTCGAGTAGGATAGATGTAAGGGCAACTGCCACTCTCCGGGAGAGTGGAGGCACCTGGTCTGTTACCAGGTAGCTCATTCTGGGACTGGGGGCCATTCTAACGAGGGTGTAGGATTCAGTTCCTTCCAGGTGAGATGTGAGTGCATGCCCTTCTGACGAGTAGGTCAGATGTAAGTGCATAAATCTTCTATCACTGTGAGCAGGATCCGATTCCATCCTGGATGAAAGTATGGAAGTATTTCATCACTGTGAGTAGGATGTGTTCCCTCCTGGATAGAAGTCTTCCATCACTATGAGCAGGATGCGATTCCAGCCTGGATGAAAGTATGGAAATATTTCATCACTATGATTAGGATGTGTTCCTGCCTGGATGGAAGTGTTCCTTTCTGATGAGTAGGTCAGATATAAGTGTAGATCCATTTCAAAGATGGTAGTTGATGTGCCTACCATGCTGGTGAATGTGAGTGCTGGGCCTTTCCGATGTGATTGTAGTTTACTACATGATCAGATGTGAGTGTTGGGCGTGCCTTTCTGATGAGCAGGTCAGATGTAAGCGTTGGGAAAAGACCTACCTGGTGGCTAGGCCTACAACCAGCATGAAAAAGGCCTGGCTCTGTAGAACTTCCTATGACAAGATAGTACACACATGATGATGACCAGAGATGATCCAGATCGAGCTATAATCCAGATCCAGTTATGATGGCTCTGAGAGATCCAAATCGAGTGATGATCCATATCCAGCAGTGATGATCCAGATCGAGAGATGATCCAGATCCAGATCCAGATCGAGTGATGATCCAGATCTAGTCCAGTGATGATGATCCAGATCGAGTGATGATCCAGATCCAGTGATGATGTTCTATGATGATCCAGATCGAGAGATGATCCAGATCCGATAATGAAGATGAATTGAAGATGAAGATGACTTGAAGACGAAGATGACTTGAAGACGAAGATGATCCAGTTGATACAGAGAAGAAGACCAGCGTTGAAAATTGTGTCGAAAGAATACCTTCCTAGTTAAGAGGGAGTGTTGATGTATTTGTAACTTCGGAATGTATTCTTCTGTGTATCTTATATATTGTAACTCGATGTTTATTCCGGGATGTTTCTATTATGTATTTGAGTCATGTTGTCATTCCTCGATGTTCCGATCGAGAGGATTAATAATGTAAACAAGTCTTGTCAAGTCATTGTTAAAGTCCCCATAGTTTCGGGGCACTAGAGTTATTATACACTCGTTAAGGTGTAGGCTCTAGTAAGTAATTGTTAAGTTGGGCCAACATGATTGAGTGCACTTCAAGTGAACGGAAGAATATAAATAGAGAGTGAGGGTCTCTCTATTTATCACTTGTAATACACATCACTCACTCACTCAAGTGTGGCGCATTAGTGAGGAAGGAAATACTGGGACTAGACAGAAGAAGAAGACTACTGCTGTCGGGAGTGCATCTTACTATTTTTGGGGTCTTACATCTTGTGGTGATTTTATCTTTGAGGAAGTTGCGGGGTTTTCTCCATTTATGGTTTCCCCGATCAAAACCATTGTGTTCATTGTCTCTTGTGTTGGATTGTTGTACTTGTTATTCTCTTAGTAAAGATCCTAACATAATGATAGCTTAAATGTTGAAAAACTAACAGGAGGGAACCTCAATCTGGAGAACACCAAGATTCTTCTTGAAGTACTCAAACATCACTCTAGCCATTTATAGCATAGAATTACATCAGGGATGATTACGTCCAAGGATAACCTGTGAGCTTCACCAGGACCAATTACATCCGAGAACCACCTACAGGATCATTTACAACTGAGAAACGTACAAGCTTCACCAGGATTTTATGCTCAGATAACCTCTCTCACCGACTAGGCTAGAACTCTCTCTTTCAAGAGATATCAATATGGATAAAAACCTGGAGCTTCACTTCTCATCTCTCCCAAGTAGTCGAGCAAGTGGCAACATATTTTTCCTCAATTGTACTCAGTGCCATACAGGACTCCTTCCTTCTAAACCAAGAGATCACACATGATCCCATACTAAAGTAACACCTCGAAGTTCTCTTCCTATCAATGGAACTTCCCAATACAAATTGACATAACCCTCGAGGTTAATATTCTGATTCAATTCATACTTGAGACCATAATCAACTGTACCCTTCAGGTACCTCATAATATGCTTTGCAGCAATCAGGTGAACATGTTTTGATTCTGTCAGGAACTGGCTCAATGTGTTCACAACAAAGAAAATATTTGGTCTTGTATTCATTAGGTACATCAAGGACCCAATCATATAATGATACATCATAGCATCAACCGACTCTGATGAAGCATCACTCAATAGCTTCAGGTTCGATGCCATAGGTGTGGTCATGGCCTTGCATTCTATCATCTCAAACCTCTTCAATATCTCTACTGCATACTTCCCTTGTCCCAGGGATATTCCATTTATATTCTACCACACCTCCAGGCCTATAAAGTAGTGCATCATACCCAAGTCCTTCATCTCGAACTCAGCAGCAAGTCTCCTTCTTGAAACTTTAATGAGTTCCGTTTTTTCTGTCAAAAACAAGTCATCGACATATAACAAGAGCATCACTAGTCTTACACCTTCATCCTTGAATTAAAGGTTGGAATCCACTTTACTCTCTGTAAATCCTATATCCATCAGTAATTTTTCCATCCTATCGTACCATGTCAAACCTCAGGATCTTCTATAGTCACTCCCTCTGAAGTGGAGCATCATTCTCCCTCTGCCTTTCATACTCTATGTATTGAAAAATTTTGTACTGGAGTGACAAGTAGCTTCCTATGCTACTAATATTCTATGTATCCATCTAGGGTCACTGGATACCAAGATCCTCTATCTTGAAAGAATTCTTCTCACACCCATCTATGAGCTTGTCACCCTCTATACGATTTCATCTTCAGCCTTGTAGCAAAGGTTAATATCTTCATCACTCTAGGTGATATTCAAGCTCCTCGTGTATGTGATATCCCATGGGTGCCTTCTGAGCTCGTACAAGGCCTTATTTAATTTTCACACATGATTCTGCATGTCATGTGTCTTAACTTACAATGGCTGCAGATGTCTATTCCTCATATATGCCTTCTTTCCATGAGAAGCCTCGTTCTACAAATATTTCCTTGTATAGCATGATGTTTCCATCTACTGCATGATGGATCTTGTAGATCCACATGGAATATGATACATACTTCCCTTTAGGTCTCGATACCACATCCTAGACATCATTCCTTTTGAACTGGTGTACTCCTTCCCTTTCTTCTTGGCTATTTCTTCATAGCTGGAAGGTTCTGCATCAATGATGTCACTCAACAATGTCACATAACTGCACTGTGTCTGAGACCTCTTTATTCCTTTGAAATTATCATCATATTATTCTTCATCTTGGATTATTTCTCGAACTGTTGTCACTTGTTCTTCTGAACAAGTCTCATCCTTCTTTTCTTGTAGGTGATTGTATGTGATCTTCCCTACAAGTCAAATGCATTAGTTGTATGGTTAGAAACATTTCATAAGGCATATTCATAATGGAAAATTCTTATGCATAACGATATAATCATGCAACTATTTTAGGAAATACAACATTCATCCATATCTCACAGAAACTTTCTAGATGCCTTCCATCTCTACCATGACATCATTGAGATTGTGCACTAATCCAATATGTCAGCAAAGAGGTTTCATTCTAGATAAGTAGCAATGGAGAGTTGTATAGCACCATGAGCTACTTACCCATTACATGCATATTATTAGTATACTATCATTAATGCAAACATTCTATCATGTATAACACATCAACTGAATATAAAGAAATGCATAACCAAACAATAACATGAAATGACAATTGAATACTTATCTTTATTTGTTTCGTGGGTAGACTCCTTCTTTCAAATTCATCATCTTCTTCTTCATTCATAACAACATCATTTCTTATCCAAATGCTAAGATGGATAAGAGGTTCTTCAAGAATTCATTCCTTCATATGAATCGTGAGAGCTAGATATTCAGTTGCTCCCATATTCTTTTCTCTTATTATGAGTCACGCTTCATCTTGTGTGCACTCTTCCCAGAGTATGTTGAAGTTAATCACTTCCTTTTGGAACACATTCCTCAAATGAATGAATCCCATGAACCTGGGAGTCCATTCAAGGTGGTTATCACAATTTCTTCATTCTCTACTTCTTCATCCATTGCTTCAAGTTGTTCTTTGATTTGAGAGGCCCATGTAAAGTATGACTGTATGGTCTCTACATTCTATATCTTTACATTATTCAATTGGTTTCTCAAATTCATCTTCTGATTTATGTTCTTCCCTTCAAATAGCTTGGTAAAGGAATCAAACATCTCTTTAGGTTTCTTTAGGGAAGACACTTTGATTGAATTAGCAATGATCTTCTTGGCCTTGACTAAGTTCTTCTTGTGTAAAGTGTCAACCTCATCTCCCTCAGGAACTGGAACCTCTCCAATTATGTAGGTGTCCAATTCATTTTCATTAGAGGAAATTTGGGGTCTAAAATGGGCCTCCTAAGGAAAATAATAGAATAATAGTTATTAATTTTGGAGGAAGAATGAAAAAAACTACTTTTTTTGTTCGTATTTTCGACATATCTCCCTATGTTTTTACTCAAATTTTGAGTGGGAGAGCTCATTGGATGTGAAATTTAATTCTGCATCCAACAAGTACCCACACTACATACTTTTGACAGACCCCGATACCCAAAAAAAAAAAAATACTAGAAAAACTGTGATGATGATGTCATCATCACATTTTTTCAGGAATTTCTCATTTTTGGGGTAGCAGGGTCCATCAAAAGTATGCAGTGTGGGTAGGCATTGGATGCGAAATTAGATTCTACATCCAACGAACTCTCCTACTTGAAATTTGAGTAAAAGCACATGGAGATATGTCGAAAATACGAACAAAAAAAGTAGTTTTCTTTTATGACAAATATTTCAATTCAACCATTATGGTTGACTCATTTTATTGAAATTATATTGGTTCTTGAATTCCAACTCACAAAATTTATTGTTGGCACATTTTCTTATAAGGCCCATTTTAGACCCCATATTTCCTCCAATGCTTGAAGAACCAATGAAATCTTATACTTTCATGATCAGAATTTTTCATCTTCACCAAGCTTGTCATTACGCTGGTGTGATAGGTCATTTTGAAATGAGAATCTCAAATGTAAATAGCAAAAGATTAGATCTTACCGATTTGAGGTGTCTGTCCCTGTTATGGATCTGGTTGATCTAGGGTTTCTCAGAGAAACCCTAATTTTCAAAACTTGGAATATTTCTAATATAATTGGATATAAGATGGGCCTCTTTAAGGTGAGCTGTACAATATACTCCTTTTCTGAAAACAATGGAGGGAAGCTCCTGGAACAGGAATCCCTAGTTTTCCAATTTCTTCTACAGAAATGTCTGATATTGTTTTTGTCAAATCTCCGAAAATAATGCTCCCATGTGCCTGAAATTTTGTATTGAGGTATTCCTGTCTATCCTATTTCACACATCATAGTTTTTAGAAGAATTAGTTTCACCAATTTGGACTTATGATATTTTTCCCAATGTGACTTATTTTAGGACTGTTCAACATAGCAAACTTGTATGGACTTTTCCACATGTCACTGTTTCACCTTTGGGGTTTGAAACTTTTACCACAGAAAGTATAGTCTATTTCCTATCTGGAAAAGCTTGAGAAAATTCATTTGGACCTTCGTAGCCAGAGATATAGAAATTTTCCCTAGGTGTCTTGTTTAGGGATGAATCCTGGGAGAGGTTGAAACCCTACTTTTGAAGAGTCATATCTCCAATAATATAGCGAATATGAGGCTAAAAATTTTACACAGGGTACATAAGGAATTTATCTTTGTCCTATAAAAATTTTGGCTCCTGATCCTTCTCCAAAATAGAGATATAGAGAAGGCACCAAAATGACTAGTTTTAGTCTTTTAGGGTTTTCTAGTCTAGGATCAAATTAGGGTTTGAATTTCCCGGAGTTTTACCCAACCAAAAATTTTAGTCTTGGTCTCTAAATTTTGATTTTGAGGAGAGAAATCCTGTGTTGGCCCCATTAAAAAATTCCTCTTCTGTGAAAATCCCTAATTTCCCACAGTAGTGATGGGTCAAAAACTAAAAATGCCCGGAATCAAATTCTACTTCAATAGAAAGATGTGCCCTTCAATGGAGAGTTAACCTAGCCTCCGTTTGCTGATGATCTATGGAGAGAGAAGAAAAAAGAAAGAATCCATAGATTTTGTATCTACACATTGTCTTCTTCTTAGGTTAGCTCTAATACCATGTTAGATTTTTATCATTTAAGCAATATGATCTTAGGATATTATCTGAGAGAATAACATGCACAACAATCAATCATAAGAGATAATAGACACAAAGATTTTTCCTCGGGGAAACCATAAAGGAGAAAACCCCGCAACTTCCTCAAAGATAGAATGAGCACCAATGGCAGTAGTAAAACCCAAAGACAAAAAGATGATCTCCAACAGCTATTCTCTCTCTCACTTGAGCGATACTCTCTTCTCTCACCTATGTGTTATAGCTGGGTGAGTGTGTATCGAATAGAGAGTATCACTCTCTATTTATACTAGTTTTCAACTTTATAATCACTTACCATGGCCGAAGTCTCTACTAGAGTCTAATAACCCTAGTGGCCCACAACTGCGGGGACTTTGCCCCCTGATCAACAAGGAGGGTTAACCTCTATGACTTTACATGACTTGATTACATTAATGATTCTCCTGATAGGAACATCAAAAGACAAGGTTATATAGTTACATTTCGATGAATAAATGAAAATCTATCTCTATAATAAGTGAAATTACATATTTAGGTATGCATACGCCGTATAATTGATATCCACCATACTATTGTCATAAGAAAACTAATTTTTCATTTTCCTTTGCAGAACATTCTCTGCAATCACAACCTGTCGATAAAACAAGTAAGCTCATAAAGGATTAGGAGGAATATAAGTATTTCAAAATATTATCATCAGTACAGCTATTTAAGGAAAACATGGTAAGCATGAATAGTACTACAATGTTTATTGAACCACATTGATCATGCATGGAACCTAACACAAGGTTTTTCTTAAGCACACTAATCAAGCATGAAACATACAACATTTCCTTAAGCAAACTAATCAAGCATGAAACATACAACATTTACTTAATAAAATTAATCAATACGACTCAGGCGACTAAAATATCTACTACGACTTTCCTCCCAACCATTGGCTCCATATGGCGTATGTTGTTCCACCTAAAGCCACCCCCATGCTGGGTGGAGAATCCACTAACGAAAGGTTATAAAAAAAGTCTCTGCGAGGTTCAAGTTAACTTCGTTATTATATTCTTAACCCATCCCTAATCAAATGAGGAATACCATTATCAATAAATCCCTTTTATATATAGACACAACAAATAAATTCACGGGTTCAGTCAATTTATGTTCCAAAAAGCAGAACAGGTTGGTCACAGTATAAATGACTCCACAAGTTATGTCTATCTAGCTGATTTTCAAATTACAACAATTTATATATATAAATAGATATAAACGAATTAAACAAAGTCCACCCTTTCTTTTTATGTCCATTATATCTTTGGTGCACATCAGGCACCCGCATCGTAGTTGTGGGAGGGAGAATTTTGGGCATATACATACACCATTGGACTAGTGAATAGTTCAAGGACGAAAGATAATTTTGTATAGACCACAACACCATTTGAAGGAAGGAATTTGCACAGAAATTGAGAATTTTCATTACGGATCTTAAATGCCTTTGTCTGTACCCGTGGTACTTGAATGTAATAGAAACAATAACCTTGAATGCCTTATCTACAGGATGTGAAGACCTTATGATATTAGTGATAGCGAAGATTTTTAATTCTTATATGGCTTATGTTGGCTATATTGAAGTACTCCTATTAATTAAGGATCCTATTGGAAATTAAAAAGGATACATAAGATGTATTTTGGGACTGGTTGTATTTTCAATCTAAAATTCTTGGGATTGGTTAAGGTCACTATTCAATGGGACTAATAAAATTTGTGTACCCAAAGGTTATGAGTTTAAATATTTCTCAATGTACCCCAATGGATTGATTAGGTTTATGGGTATGTTACATACATCATTGGACTAGTGAACAATTCAAGGAGGGAAGATAATTTTGTATAGACCACAACACCATTTGAAGGATGGAATTTGCAAAGAAATGGAGATTTTATGTAACGGATCTTAAACGCCTTTGTCTGTACCCATCCCACAATTATTTTGGGATTTTTCATGAGTTATTTTGTAGATCCCTCCTCACTTACAAATGGGGGCGTGGGATTGAGATCTTTAGTTTCTTTCCTCCTTCTCATAACTAGCATCCATGAGGAGGATATACCTGCAAAGGCAATACAAAATCTCACATTATCATCTCCCCCTTCGAGTTCCAGAATATTGAGAGTTGGAGTGCCATGCGAGAGATACTACACAGAATTTGTTTCAGCTACAGAAAAGGGAACAAAACCAACTGGATTCTGCGTGAAGGTACTTGAAAAAACAATCAAACCACTAAATTATATGGTAGAATTCATCACATTTGAGAATGGAGTTACCAAGCCACCGAGATACGATGAACTAAATCAGCTAAAAGTGGATAAGGAAATTGATGCAGTTCTAGGGGAAATCACCATCACAACAAACCAATCCAGAAAAGTTTGGGTTTTAGATATGATTATGAAATCAGGATGAAACTCAGAGTTCTATGGGTGCACAGTTATTGTATACTCCCTTTTCATTACTAGAGTTATGTATTCATGCTATACTGCCAATTTATCATCTATTCTAACATCCCCACACTTAAAACCTACCCTTAACAACTTCCACAGTGTGGTGGCTAGAAACGCAAGAATTGGGTATTGGAATAACTCCTTCGTCAGAGATTTTTTTTTTGGTTAGAGACTTGGGAATCGTTAAGAACATATTAATACCTCACTTACAATTATTCTTATTATTACAAAGATTTGCTTAGTTGTAGAGTGGATTTCATCATAAATGAACAGCCATACATACAATCCCTAGTGGCCAACTATTGTCATTAACTCACCAATGCGGGCCAACCTCTCACTACTCTAAACTCAATATTCGTGTTACACTAGAATATATGCAAATCTATAATCCAAGTATTCATGCAGACATGGAATAATATTCACAATATATATCTAATAAATAAAATTTTACTAGCTGCATTTTCCCAGTCTATATAAGAAATTCAAATAATGGTACTTAGCTGTGAATTTCATATATAAATAACAGAGGAAAAATATGGGGTTATTACTAAATTCCAGGTCAATTTCTAGTTATGCAAATTAAAATAACCTGCAGCAAGGAGTGCTATGAGATTCTAGATAGAAATACCAGATCCATGATTGAGATCATCATTGCATATGTGGGTGGAATGCTTTCCCCAATTCCAGACTTCTGGATCCATGGCATTTTCCAGATTCCTCCACCCAGGGTAGAACGCCTTTCCCATTCCCAAAATAAAGAGACCTCTCAATAATGAGGGTTGGATCATGGCTCTTCGATCCTCCCTCCCCAATCCGATATGGTAAGCAGTAAAAATATTTTTACCCAAGACTTTTCCCCCTCGAATGAGAGTAGTGTATCCTATTAATAGAAAACGCTCACTGCTAGAGATAGTCATAACCTCCATCCATGCATAGGTTTGTTAACCTGCAATTTGAAAGGGATCCTGCTAAATATTCCTCTAATAAAATTTAATGCCCCCTAAATTGTTGAGGCTTGGCTCACACTAAACAGATATTTACTCTTCTCATCTATTCTCCTCTGCATCTCTTGTCTTACGTGGAGTGTAATTGTCTCCCAAAACTCCAGTTCCAACATAAAGAGGTAAGTGTATGATTAGGATTTTCCTTTTGTAATTTATTCCCTCCTACAATATACGAGTCTACTGTCCTTACTTATTAATACATCGAAAGGATAAATACTTTTCATTCTATCACTAGTAGGTATCATAGTAATTCATCTGCTCGTATATATTTTAAGTATATTAGGTCACTCAAAATAAAACCATGATATTCACTATTTGTATGTTTAAGAATAATATCATAGTATTTCGAAGTTCCTCTCCTAGGAATCTTAAGGAATTACTCTTTGCCTCAATTCATTATAACTATGTATTATTAATGGCTCAACTTGCCATTTTACTAGAAATCACAATTAAAATGTAGTAATACTCAATAGCATTTTCTACAGTAATCTAGGAGTGCTAAACATTTTAGACTTGTAGTAATATAAATTTATTATCAGTATTTTCTAGCCATTTATTAGTTGCTTGTTAGAAATACTATTTCATGTATCCCTCTACTTAAAAATGCCCTTAACTTTGGATGACCATTAATATTTTTTAAAGAATCAAGTGAATTTCAACAATATACTCTTCTCGTAGTGTTCAAAAGATGACTTCTATCATCACTAATTAGATTCTCATGGCTTCCTAGCTATTTAACCCATCCCCCTAGTGGATTCATCCCCAATCAATTTTTTTCGTGTCAATATTTCAATCTCCTAACCCTATCGATTGCATCAATAATAATTTTTGGAAGTAAGATCGTTACTTATAGTTTCGTATACTTACACCTTGTATTTCAGGTTGAGGTAGTAAGGGGATGTTACATGTTGCATATGTGAGACTAGAGGACATCACGACGAGGAGTGCCTATACTTGTAAAATACTGTAAGTACCCCAACAATCCTTTTCTATAAATTTTGTAAGTCAGTGAAGCATGAAGAGAAGGACTGTAGAGCATACCAACTCTTGAAGGAAAATAAAGTAGACATCTACTTAATGAATAACGATGGGTCGGTTCAAGATGAATAGGCACAAGTGCACTACTATCCTACTCCTTTCCCATAGCATCACTATCAGAACCAGTATCAGCCTCAGTATGTGCCACAGAATCAATATTACCTGCAATATAGCCAACAGAATCAATACCCACCATAGCAACCACACCCTCAAGGACGGGGGGGTGGAAACTTCCGAGGTAGAGGAGGAGGAGGACTTGGCAGAGGAATCAGTACCCACCATTATGCTAGATATTTCCAATATCCTACAAATACATGTTCATATTATAAAGCGCTGGACCATAATGTGGAGAAATTCCCTCAGTTGATTGCGAAGTGGCAAGCTCGGACCATTCCAGGTCCTAACCCTGTGCGGAGTCTAAATATGAATCCAATCCAAACTTAAATGTTAAGATGATTTTTGCTGAGCCAAGAGAGACGAGCATTTATTTCATAACATGAGGAGGTACTCCGACAGGAGCTGATCAAAATATACCACAATAACAACTACAATCGCAGGTGCGACCCGCAGCGCAAAATAAAGTATCATTCGACGTTCAAAAGTAGAAGCAAGTATTTTTGGATGTGCAACTGAATTTTGTGGATCAAGAACAACTATCGACATCAAATGAAGTCAGGGATATTCCAGAACGATTCCAACAACCATTCCAGAAGTAGATCCTGAAAAAGGTTAGTAAGCTCAAGTCATTTATATCAAGTTGCTTAGCACTATTTCAAGATAAGGATGCTATCGCATAATTACAATCACTGACAGAAGACACCCTAGAAGAGTCACAACCTGGAAGAAAGGTTAACCATGTCAAGATAAATTTAAAAATGGGTGCGAGTTAAGAATGACAATGCAGATAGGGGATTATAACATGGATTACATCATTCTAGTTCTGGGGTCAGACGTCAATATTTTGACATGACAAACCTAGGAAATCATGGGAAATTTGTGCTTAGACTGGTCTCCCATCCATTTGCGACTTGCAAATCAGGCAAAGGTCCTACCCATTGGTAGGTTGAGTCAAGTCCCTATCGACATTGAGGGGTCGCGCACATTTGAAGACTTTGAAGTCATTAACATTGTCGACAACATGAATCCATATCCCGTGCTTCTAGGGATAGATTGGGATATAGATAATCAGACTATTATAAATTTTAAGAAAATGATTCTATCATTCGAGGATGATGACATGAGGGTAGTGTCGCCCATTTACCCATTAGAAGTACAAATATATGCCAATCTTGTCTACGACGAGGGATAGGGTGACTATCTAAACCAGATCTACAATGTCACTTCCCTACAAGAAGATTACATCAACCCAACAGTGGATGGAAACCTGAGTTGGAAGAGTGCTAGTTCCTACACATTTGACTCAAGAGAGGCCTTAGAAAACTAGCAAAACAAATTGCATGAGGTCTCTATGAGGAGATATGCCAACGTTACCCAGTCGATGCGACGGGTGGAGAATCAGTTGAGGGAACTACCCACATATGAAGGATTACCTAATCTTGCGACCTTCCTCAATGAGTTTGAAGAACTTGTGGCAAAGCCGCAATGCTTATCCACGTTGGAGTATGTATTGAAGGATATGCATGCCAGATGGTGAGGTACACATAAGAAATCCATATTAGAATGGCCACAGTGTAGAAGGTTGCAGGAATTTAGATTCGACGAAGAGTTCAATGTCATGAGTCAGAAATACATAGGGTTGTCAAACCCTATTAATCACATTAATTAGTGTCACATAGCATTTGCAAAATACCCGTGATAGGAATGGGCCCATCATTTCATTCATACATTGGAAATGACACCCAAAAACTGGTACATATTTATGGAAATGCAACAAGGAACTCATTATTGGGAAGGGATAGCTAAGTAGTTCATGCACACATTTGAATTAGTTGATGAGAAATCCACATGTTAGCACCTAGAACATACCCAGGTTGCGAGAGGTAAATCCTGGGGTAACATCAAAATCGCTTTGGACTGTATTTCTAACCCAATACAATCAAAGAGGGATCTATCACCATATGCAAGTTTTCACACCCAAAATATTCAATCAGATACAGTCAAAAGGTTGGATTTCTGAATAAGACAAGTTTGTTTTGTAAATTTTGGTGGGGCAAATCATATGGGAGCTCATTGGGCCATGGAGTCAACTAATCAAGTCTGAAACAAGTTGTAAGAGGTAAGAAGTCTAGAGATTAGTGGAAAGAGGCAAGATAGACACCATTTCCTCAATCTAGAGGTATTAGCAGGTGGATTAGAGGATAGAGGGAGACATCCCGTCAAACAGAGAACCTAACTAGGGTGAATTCTGTAATACTTTAGAAGAAAATGTTTAAAATATTTGATCAATGGACCGAGAGCATACAATATGAATTCTTGTTGATATACACTAATTCCCAAACATGAAAATAAAATACAAAGTGTAATGAAAACATGATATACAGTCACGTAAAGAGGGTTTACTTATTGAAGAAAGAGATGACGCAGGAATCTCTGCCATGAGAGTTTGTCATTCCACCTATGCAAATTTTATTCAACTCTGAGAAGTTGAAAACATATTGCAATGGAGATCCCCTGCTCTTGAAAACTCCCAACCCTTGTCCCCTATGGGGAGACCCTATTTGTACTATCTCAGACCCCTGAGGCCAGTCCTCGAAATCGAACCTGGACTGTTTACAGTCACTATCAAACTAACAACCATAGTGTGGTACTTATGCAACTGTTTACATATAATTTAAACAGACATTATGGATTTAGTGCACATGTTATGTCTAGGTGACAACACAACATTTTTGTTGCTGAGCCTGCTCCACCTCATGGATTCCCATGATACTTCCCTACCTCCGCATGCCAAACCACATGAAGGATACCTTCCTTTAGGTGATATGGCACTGCCACAGGGATGATTTCTCCTATACTCATGCTACAAATGGTTTTTGGGGAATTGATTAATCATGCATGAGATTGTCCCCTATAATGTCAGATCGATCTAGATGTAACCCTTACGGTCCTGAGCTTTTCTCAAACTTTTGATTTGGGCACCTTTCACATCCATCGTCCACGTGTCTTTGAAACCAAGCCATCGAAATACAACTCTTCACATTAAGTTTCTACAATCATCAATGTGTACAACTTGATTAAGGAAGATTGACGTTAGCCATCTATCTACGATCAGCTTTCATCGAGACTGTCTAATGATGAGATCCTTAACACTCCGCTGATCATTTCTCATCTGATCGCCCATGCAGCTTATAATCGCAGAACGATTCTCATCCATTGATCGTCTCGACCCCTTACACTAGATCGTAGATATTTGCAGCTTCTATGAATTTTTCATGAATCAATATTTAGGCATTTCCCATGCTAGTTCATATTGTGGAATAGACTATGACCGTAGATCTACTTCCGCCTTCATCTTAGCCATCTGACCTTTCCTCTTTTTAGCCTATTTCGCATTTTGGAAAAGCTCCGTCCTCTGTGCATGTTTACCCAGCGAAATCACCCCAGGTCGTCGATCTGGCTTTGCCTTGATATTTACCTTCCAATACTTGTCCCTTTTAACATATCCTGCGAACGTAAAACTTGAATCTTTTCTCGCATCTTCGGCCCGCTAAATCATGCTCCGTCGTTGATCTTCTACATTGAGGACCCAAATCGTCTATCTTCGACATCATTTATTTCAATCTTGATGCTACGTGTTTTGAACATAGAAGGATATACCACCATAGATCCAGATCCCCTCTTCATCTCATGTCTCTACCCGACGGAAGCTGCCAATCTGGATGACCTGAAAAGCGCTTGCATAATATTTTACCAAACACGATCATTTTCGAATCCCTCAAGCTCATAATTCAAAATTTGAACATAGTGCTAACAACTGGTTCCATTATGGATGTTATCCTCCCAGCAAGGTAGCAAAGAACCCTGTAGACTAGGTTCCAAATCCATTGGGATGCCCCCAACCTTTCTTTAAAATTCTCAACTTGCTTTGAGTTGAACCAAAAACAAAACCACTGGTGCAACATATTCATGTCAATCTATGTCATCTGGCCATAATTTGAAAACTGAAAACAATTTGTGACTGCAAACCCGAACTTATAGCTGAAAATGAAAACAAACTAAAAAGTACCGAAGGAAATGCTCGACAGGGCTCGAGCTTATTTGTACCTACCTACCCTACCTAACTGAGATCAAATTCCCAATCAAGTAAACTCAGACTTCTAATCAAGCCAATCAAGCAATTTAACCAATAAATCTATTTTTCCATCAGGCTCGATTGAAATTAGAACATAGGAGAAAAATGGCAAAAGGTTATGAGGAAAGATGTGGTCCCTTTGACAAAAACATAACGAACCGTTTTTAGTACAAAATTTCTCAAGGTATTCTGCCACTGGATCATAAAAAACATGATAAATCCCAAAATCCTCAAACACCCGCTTGTCATGACAAAGCTCCTCAGAATACAACTCCTCTAGCATGTTGTTAGGACGATATTCAAAAGAACCTTGAAAGGGATCATCATGACTATTTTCTGATGAAACATACACCCTTTCCTTCAAAATTTCTGAATCTAAAACTTCACCTTCCTTATATACTTGAGCAGAAATATTACTATTTTCTCCAACCGAATTAAGCAGACACAATCCTTCTTCTTGACATGATATTTCTAAATTTGGAAAACATGAAGAAACACTTATTTTAGAACTTTTACCTCTTTCTTTTAAATCTAATTTCTCACTACAAACCATTGATTTTTCCACATGCTGAGATTGACCATATGATGATTTATCTTCCTTATCTTCTACCTCCAAAATGTTTATGGAACCTCCCTTATCCTTGAATTTTTTTTTTTGTTTAGAGGATTTAAGATTTTGTCTTATTAGCTCAAATGAAGAATAACACAAAGTTAGACTGTCACCTTCAGCACACTCATTATCTTCTCTTATTTTAGTCCTTTGACTTCGGATTACAGCTTGATTTTCTTCATTATCATATCTTGGTCTTAGAGTTGTTTCTTTGGGCATAACATCCAAGCATTCATCCTCATACTCATCATATATGGGAATATTGAAATCCCTTTTAAAATCACCATTAACAAAATTGGTACTAGGCTGATTGAAATCTTCAGAAAATAAATTAGCAGAACCATCTTCTTTTACATCATGAGGCTGATCATCTCCCTGTTTAGTAAGTGAAGGCTTGGGATGAACAGGGACTGTTCCCCTTGGTTTATGTGGCCCAACCAATTCTAACTTATCTTTCATATTACCACCCCTATCTTGATCTGGCAATTTTTTAGACATCTTAATATTTTCTTCAACTTCCAAGAGATCAACAAACATATGTTGCAATGTGACTGACCTTCTTTCCAAAAGAAGTAATGACAGCTCAGGAGGAAAGGTAGTTGCATAATGAAATTTAGTAGCATTTTCAAGAGGTTGGATTTTCTTTGGAATGTTATAATAAAAGCTTGAAAACCTCCTATTAAAACTAGACATGGATTCACCCTCCTGCTTCTTCAGGGAATGGAACTCTGAAAGTATTTGGTCTAGTGGCCTTCTCCTACCCCAAAATTTCAAGGAGTCAGAAAAATATTCTCAAGTACTGATGGACTTAGGCTAAAGGTGCTTAACCATTCTTTAACGTCTCCTTGCAAATACTAGGAGAAAGCCCTCATGCAAACATCATCATGTTCTAGTTCAAAGAGGTCAATGAAATGTTCAAAGGCT
Organism: Pseudotsuga menziesii; assembly: GCA_001517045.1. Classification (NCBI taxonomy): domain Eukaryota; kingdom Viridiplantae; phylum Streptophyta; class Pinopsida; order Pinales; family Pinaceae; genus Pseudotsuga; species Pseudotsuga menziesii. The sequence continues at coordinate 654,797 of LPNX010437326.1, read as the reverse complement.
TGTAAATGTTTCTCAGTAGTGAGGTCTTTGGATTCTCCGTCAAATTTAGGGAGGTACTTGTAATGCTTCGTAGGAAAATTATGAAGAATAAGAGGTAAGAGAAGTGGTCTGTATCGGTTTGGAACACTGGAAGAAAGGAGGCTATTTGAAATGGACGTATTACTAATCGTGGTTCCATGAGGTTCACATGGATGACCCTTAATTTCATGTGTTTCGAATGAAGGATATTGGTTGAAATCAAATGTACAAGGTTATGAAATGCTTTTATTTCAAAGGCTGGTAAATGTTTCTCAGCAGTGAGGCCTTTGGATTCTCCATCAAATATAGGGAGGTACTTGTATTGCTTCGTAGGAAAGTCATGAAGAATAAGAGGTAAGAGAAGTGGTATGTATCAGTTTGGAACACTGGAAGAGATGGGACTATCTGAATGGATGTATTACTAATCGTGGTTTCATGAGGTTCACATGGATGACCCTTAATGTCATGTGTTTTGAATGAAGGATATTGGTTGAAATCAAATCTACAAGGTGATGAAATTATTTCAGTTTGTAAAGAAGGATATACAGGAATAAATTCATGGTTCTGTCTCGAGTGTAATGAACCATGGAAAAATGCTTTGACAAGCTTAGGAAAATATAGGAACAAACTTACAAGATAGGACAAGGAATCTTGGAGGAAAATGAAAATTGAGTATCTTATCTTTCCGCCATGCATCTTCATACGTTACGATGATCTCATTTCCCCAGTAGAGTCTAGCGGTTCTCTTTGAAAACTTGATCTCTGAACCATATCAGTAGTGGAGTCGCCAGGAGAAAAATGCAACACATCCTTGATGTTTGATTGTTGTTCACCATCAACAATCAAATCTGAAACTATGTCATTCACACCTAGGGAAAGATTAGAACCTTCGTCCTCGACAACGGCGCTAGTTTGTTAGCACCTAGAACGTACCTAGGTTGCAAGAGGTAAATCCCGGGGTAAAATAAAAACCACTTTAGATTGTATTTCTGACCCAATACAATTAGAGAGGGATATCTCACCATCTACAAGTTTTCACACCCAAAATATTCAATCAGATACAGTCAGAAAGTAATATTTTTTAATAAGACAAGTTTTTTTTGTAACGTTTGGTGGGGAAAATCATGGGGGATACCATTGGGCCATGGAGTCAACTAATCAAGTCTAATATAAGTTGCAGGAGGTAATAAGTCTAGATATTAGTGGAAAGAGGTAAGATAGACACTGTTTCTTCAATCTGGAGGTATTAGTAGGTGGATTAGAGGAAAGAGGGAGACAGCCCGTCAAATAGAGCACCTAACCAGGGTGAATTCTGCAAGACTTTAGAAGAAAATGTTTAAAATGTTTGAGCAATGGATCGAGAGCATACAAGATGAACTTTGGCCCATATACACTAATGCCCAAACTTGAAAATAAAATACAAACTGTAATGAAAACATGATATAGAGTCACATAAAGAAGGTTTACTTATTGAAGAAAGAGATGACGCAGGAATCTCTGCCATGAGAGTTTGTCATTCTATCTCTGCAAATTTTATTCAACTCTAAGAAACTAAAAACATATTACAATGGAGAGCCCATGCTCTCAAAAATTCCCAACCCTTCTCCCCTATGGGGAGATCCTATATATACTATCTCAGACCCTTGAGGCCAGTCCTCGGAATTGGACCTACACTGTTTACAGTCACTATCAAACTAACAACCAGAGTGTGCTACGTATGCCATGGTTTACATATAATTCAAACAGGCATTATGGAGTTAGTGCACGTGTTTGGTCTGGCTGACAGCACAACATTTATGTTGTTGATCCTACTCCACCTCATGGATTCCCATGATACTTCCCTACTTCCACAAACCACACAAAGGATGCCTTCCTTTAGGTGATATGGCACTACCATAGGGATGATTTATCTTGTATGCATGCTACAAATGGGATCCAAGGAATTTATTAATCTGTCGGGAAGCAGGTCATGCGTGAGAGTGTCCCCTATACTATCAGAACAATCTGGATGTGACCCTTACGGTCCTAAGCTTTTCTCAACCTTTCGATCTGGGCACCTTTCACATCCATCATCCACGTGTCTTTGAAACTAAGCCGTCACAAAACAACTCTTCACATTAATTTTCTACAATCATCAACGTGTACATCTTGATTAAGGAAGTTTGACCTTAGCCATCGATCTATGATCAACTTTCATCAAGACCGTCCAATCATGAGAACCTAAACACTGTGCTGATCATTTCTCATTCGATCGCCTATGCAACTTATAATCACGGAATGATTCTCATCCCTTGATCCTCCCGACCATATTACTCTAGATCGTAGATGGTCGCGGCTTCTACAACTTTTCACAAATCGAGATTTAGACATTTCCCGTGCTAGTTCATATCGTGGAATAGACTACAACCATAGATCTACTTTCGCCTTCATCTTATCCATCCAACCTTTCCTCTTTTTATCCTATTTCACGTTTTGGAAAAGCTCCTTCCTTCGTGCATGTTTACCCATCGAAATCACCCCAGGCCGTCGATCTAGATTTGCCTTGATCTTGACCTTCCAATACGTATCCCTTTTAACATATCCCGTGAATGTCAAACTTGAATCTTTTCTCGCATCTCCAGCCCATGGAATCATGCTCTATCGTTGATCTTCTGCATTGAGGACCCGAACTATCTATCTTCGACACCCTTTATTTCAATCTCGTTGCTACATGTTTTGACCATAGAAGGATTTACCACCATAGATCCACATCCCCTCTTCATCTAACAGCTCTGGCTAATGAAAACTGCCAATCCAGATGACCTGAAAAATGCTTGCATAATATTTTACCAAACAAGATCATTTTCAAATCCCTCAAGCTCATAATTCAAAAATTTCAACATAGTGCTAACACCACAGTTGATGTTGCGCTTCAGATGATCAGGGAGAAGATATTCGCTGAAATACCTGTCAAAGTGGCAAGTTCCCACTAGTGCAGTGTGACTATCTAGCAATGGATGGCGTGTTACAATCTGGCCAAAGAAACAGATGATGACCCAACTAACATAAAAATACCATATTCAGAAGGTACGTGTGAAGTTGAAGGAAGTGGTATTTCCAGCGATCAATTCCTCAAGCCGCTGAAAATCAAGGAAGTAAACATTGGCTCACTGGAAAATCCGAAGTTCGCTAATATAAGAGATTATTGGGACAAAGAGATAGTAGAAAAAATCACAGACTTACAACATGAATATCATGATCTATTCCCCACCAATTTTGCAGAGATGAAGGGAATAGTTGGTGATCTGGGAGAAATGAAAATAACCCTAAAACCATATGCTAGACCATTTAAGCAGCAACCGTATAGGTTGGATCCACAGCATAAAGAAAAGGTAAAAGTTGAATTGGGTCGCATGCTTGATGCAAGAATCATTGAACATGTTAAGGAATCATAGTGGATCAGCCCTATAGTGATATAGGATAATAATACAATAGGCGAAGTCAGGATCTGTGTTAACCTAAGGAAGGTGAACGACGCATGCCTGCACAATCCGTTCCCAACACCGTTTACAGATGAAGTGTTGGGAAGCATCGAAGGACAAGAAATGTATTAATTCACTGATGGATTCTCTGTATATCATCAGGTCAGAATTGCTAAGGAATATCGACATAAACGACCTTCGTCACATAATGGGGATGTTACCAGTATATGGTAATGCCCTTTGGACTAAGAATGCACCTGCTATTTTTTCTAGAATAGTAGTCTTTTCTTTTAAATATTTTATTCATAAGTTTCCTTAGGTATACTTTGATGATTGGAATGTATTTGGTCTAGTAAGAGACCATATTGAGAGTTTGTGTATGATTTTGGGCTGCTGTCGTGAGTATCAGATCGCACTTAATTCTTAAGAAATGTATTTTTTGTGCACAATTTGGTGTACTGTTGGGTCATGTCATGTGTCATGACAGTATTTTTGTAGACCGAGCAAAAGTTGCAATTATCCTTGACTTACCACCACCTACATCAGTCATGCAACTTAGATCGGTGCTAGGACACATAGCTACTATAGGAAGGTCACAAGAGGTTATGTAGAGATAACTGCACCCATGGAGAAACTATTGAAGAAAGATGCAAAGTTCCAATGGATAGAGGCTTGTTAGGAAATCTTGGATAAATTAAAGAACAAGATGGACACTGCACTAATACTTGTATTTTTGGACTGGAAGAAGGAGTTCCACGTTCATGTCGACGCGTCATCTGTCATGCTCGGCATCATTTTGACACAAACAGGTGATGGTGCACTTGAACACCCTATTTCTTTTGCTAGTATAAAAGTGTCAACGATAGAGAAAAATTATACGACGATAGAAAGGGAAGGCCTCACAATGGTCCATGCGCTGTAGAATTTTTGACACTACTTGTAGGGTAGACATTTTCAAATGTATATTGATCATTCGGCATTGAATTACCTGGTCAACAAGCTAGTGTTGGGGGGGAATATCTATCGATGGCTCCTCCTATTTCAATAATTTGAATTTGAAGTCGTTGTTAAACCTGGTCGACTCAATGTTGGACCGGACCACCTGTCAAGGATAGAAACCGGTGAAGAACCAAATAGTCTGGAAGATAACTTGCCTGACGCGCAACTATTTGCAGTCACCATGATGGATGATCAGAATAAGGAATTTAACGCCATCGTTCACTTTCTAAGTATAGGCTATGTGCCTAAAGAATTATCCACTAACTATAAGAAACATCTGGTTTTCAGAGTTGCTTATTATACATTGATCGTAGGACACTTATACAAGTTGGGAATGGATGAAATATTGCGACGATTTTTCTTTGACCATGAGCGATATTGGGTAATGAGTGAAGAACATGCTAGTGTCACAGGAGGACACTATGTTGGAAAGGAAATTTTGTGCAAGATATTGCTAGTTGGACTATGGTGGCCAGCCATACATATGGATACTAGGATATTATGTCGACGCTGTGATATCTTCCAGAGAATAGGAAAACCACCACGTCACGACGAAATGTCGCTTGCACTACAGATAACACTTCAAGCATTTGAAAAATGGGTTGTTGATTTTGTTGGGCCAATCAATCCACCATGGAAGAGGATCGACATGTGTTGCATTATTACTGTGACAGACTATTTAACTGGATCGGCTGAGGCCATTCCTGTTAAATATTCTGTGACTACGATGAATTTCTTATTTGAGAATGCGATGACCATATTTGGTTGTCCAAAAATTCTGCTCAGTGACCAAGGTATGCATTTTGTTAACAAAATGATTGTTGAGCTTACTACAAAGTTCCAGATTCAGCATAAGAATACAACACCCTATCATCCTCAGGTGAATGGAACACTTGAAGCCTTCAACAAGATTCTAGAGAATGCATTAACCAAAGTATGCAATGTGCACTAAGATGATTTGGATCAGAAATTTTCAGTTTTTCTATGGGCATACCGCACCACTTGCAAGTGACTGACAAGGAACAATCCATTCAGACTGGTGTATGGACAAGAAGTTGTTGTGCTGATGGAATATATCATGCCGAGCTTAAGAATTACCACACCAATAGAAATTATTGATGGAGATGTTGTCGAGCAAACATTGTCACAACTCATTCAAATGGAAGAGGAACGCTTTGTCACAGCATTCCACCATAACATAGAAAATAAAAGGCAGAAAGCGTGGCATGATCACCATATCAAGATTAATCCATTCAAAGTTGGAGGAATTTTTTTTCTATATGATAGTAAATTATTCAAACATCCAAGGAAGTTAAGAATGCATTGGATAGGTCCATATTTGATCATGCACATCACTAATGCAAGCACAGTAAAATTGCAGAAGCTGGATGGAACATACGTCACAGGGAAGGTGAATGGAAGTCACCTAAAACCTTACTATGATCGCTGTGACATGCCTAGGTAAGGTCACGACACTAAAAAAAAGAGAGAAAAAGGGGAAGGAAACTACTCTGTCACACGTCTGCGATGGAAGCAGGAAAGTCACAGTAAAATCGTGAATGACAACTGGTCATCATTAAAACCTAGATACCCAAAAAATATATAAGTGGTTATGAAAGCAAAGCATCATTAATTCGACGACTCCAACCAGAATGATGGTGCTCTTTTTGGTCCCATCAGTCGTCTTCATCATAACTGCCATAACTCTCCTAATAGGAACAGCTCAGAACTCAAGTAGGAAAATTAATGTGGAATGCGTCAAATGAGAATCCCATGTGATCAACAATACATCAATATTCTGGCAAATAATTGCATGTAGGACAGGTACCTTCCTATAAATATGAGGCTTGAGTGACAAGAATTATTTTACATGTGCAGAAAGAAGCAAAGCGAGCCAGATCTTGTGAGTGAGAGAGATAATGCTAATGGTTATTGAGATTTCCAGCACTAGTGAACAATCAAACATGACTATCACCTCACTGTGTTATATTGAAGAAGATATTGCATCACCAGAATCACAACAACCATAAAAGAATTACACACAATGGAGTGACCAAGGCAACAACCAGTTCCTGCAGTCATATCGGCCCCTTTTCTAGCCTCTGGGTCGCACCCTATACCAAACCCCATTTAGAATCCACCTCGTAACCCCATATACCCATGGAAGATGCACCAAATTCGCCACCATGAAAAGACATTGGTGCCACCCTGGAAGAGCATAACTTCCTTCCATAGTATTTTAGGCCAAGGAAAGAAGAGGCATCGGAGGTGAGGCTTCCATCTAAAGTGTGATCCTCCTTAGAAACTCTGCGAATCCCTACTAGTGTACCCTTGTTGATGGATATAGTGTTGAAGTTGGACAAACCACATTTAAACGATGTGGATACCCACAAGAAGGAGGGTTAAAAAGAAAAAATTGCATGGTTACGCTGCCAGCCATGGCCCCTAAGCCCCAATGTGTAGTACCAATGAAGTGGGTTGTTTTGTAGACATCATAAGGTTAATAAAATTGCTGCTCATGCCGCACTTTGGCCGGAACACGCAAGTAACTACATATGTGTGACAGCTCTTCATGTGTTTTCATAGAGGTTGTTTATGGCTCGATCAACCCTACCTCGTCGACGTTGAGATCATCATGTCGATAATGGGTCTGCCCAAGTTAGGAGAAGACCCTACACCATATCTACTTCAAAATAGAGATATGACCAAGATGAAGCATAAATATGATCTTCAATGCACAGGTAGGGGATTCCTCATTTCCCCCATAAAAGACAACACGGTGAGATTCACGAAAAAAATCCTATCTTGCATGCTGCTACGCAAGATACAACCCAAAAAGTGCACCGTTGGGGTTGTGGAGATCGCAGAGTAGTGCGCAGAGGGAGTAATATTCAAATGGTCACATTACCTGTTGAATGAAGTGATATATGATGTGGAGTAGGAATAGGAGGAGGAAAAGGCCAAATTCCACTACTCCTGACTTCTCATTCTGATTTCTTTTATTTTGTGGTCTAACCCACTAGACTACCAGTTGATAGATATCTCAGTATTTTTCCTTGATGCGAAGTATTAGAACCTCTAGGAGAATAAGGATGACAAGAACTAGCAGAAGGACAATAACATTGAGTTCTTTCTGTACAACAAGGCACTACACAAGGTAATAAATCAGTCGCATAGAGTAGGAACTGCGACAATGCAAATGTGGCTTTTTATAAACTTTCAGGCTGGTGTCCACAACACCATTCTTGAGTCACGATGGAACCCCAACAAGCAAGAAACCGGGCGGGGTTTATGATCATTGATGCAGATGTAGACGTAATTGTCCAAGATTGGCCTGCAGAATGGCATGTCCCTGGTGATGTGCAGATGGACCACAGAGGAAAATGGGAAGGCGATGGTCAACGAAGTGGCAAAGGGAATGGTCAAGGAAATACCCAGGATGATGGACAAGGAAATAGCGGTGGCAATGGGAAAGAAAATCAATCACTGAGCCCCGAAGATGATGGTAGTAAGAGAAACAAGAATCAAGATGATGACTCTGAAGACACACCTAGTAATGAGGATGTGCAGAAGGCCCGGGAAGAGGCGTGGAGAAAAGAAGAGCATCAGCCATGGCATAAAAAGGGAAAAGATGAAAAGATGGATAACACTACCAATTTAGCCGAGGAGGACATCATATTTCTTTCGAATGCAATCGTGGAGGTCGCAGAGTCTAGTCTGAAGGGATTAAGTAAAAAGCAGCTGCGTCTGACTCGAAATATGGTGGACCATATTAACATGCTGACTAACAGTATCAATGAATTCAAAAGCATAGTTGAGCCTGAAACTTATGGTGTGGATCCGCATGACGTGCTAGAAACACCACTCTTGGTGCCACCGGTAAAGATATATATCCAGGCACAAGTAATGGAGACAGGGATGCCCAAGTTTGATAATGTTGTACATGGGTTTGAGACACTATATATGGATTTCTCGAAGCTCATGCTAACTTAAGTCTATACAGTTCAGCATGCTGCAGCGACCAAAATACGCATATGGGAGAATAATCTGGCATATCAGGAAACCAAGCAGAAAAAGAAGGAAAAAGAGTGCAAGACCCTCCTATGAGAAAGAGAGCAGGAAATTGAGGAGTGATAACAAAGATGACTTACACTTGCTAAAGCCATCAAGGAATAAGTCACATAGTTTCCCCTAGAAGAATGCCAAGAAGACATCGATACGGCCACTAAGGTAGCCCTCCTATACCATATTGTTGCAGACCTAAGGAAATATGTCGAGGAGCTCAAAGCAGGGAAGATACCAAGCACACCCGCTAAGGTGCTTGAATAGCGCAGAAAAACAACTTCTAAGGTTGTTGAGAGGATAAGAGAAGGAGAAAAACTATGCACTGAGGAAGTTGAAACCATGTCCTCAATGTGGGAATTGCTTCTGGAGGACGAGACCATAGAGAAGATAAAGGAATATGCGCGACAAGCTGATTTGAAAATCACTGCGGTAAAGGAAGATATGAAAAAGTTGTCGATCAAAGAAAGGATTGAAAAGGTCACAGAACTAAAGTAGCTGCAACAGGAAGTGAAAACTCTTTGAGACTAGGAGCAAAAAGGCATCATGAGACGGCAAAAGATCAATCAGAAGCAGAAAGGGTTACAGGGCTTATTCGGCCTATATAGCAGAAGCTCTATCATATCACTCAGTCACTGGAAGAGGGACCGGTAGAACACATCAGTTCTAACCATGTGTAACAGTTGGAAAAGAAGGTGGAGGAAGTAATGGAAGAGATTTCCCAGGTGCAACAAATTTTGAAGGATTTTCAGGGCAAGGTTGGTCCTATGGTGCAGCCTGTGGTAGAAACATGAGTTTTACAGAAACATATGATTTTACAGAGATGTCACCTTTTTCTTAGTGGCTTAGGACTAGCACATGTGAGTGTTGGGGGCCTGTTGGGCCAGGAAAAATGCACAAGGAAGAACCCAAAGCACAGGCACAAGAGGAAAAGTGGGTGCACGATGGAGGAAAAGAAGGTAAAGGAAGAAATGCAAGCATAGAGTAGAGAAAGATGCAATGAGGATAGATGCAATAAGGATCGTTGTGACAAGGAAAGGCACATCTGAGTCGATAGAAGAGGAAGGTAGAAGAGTTAAGGCAGAACAGGTGCAAGTCAAGGAAGACTACAGAAGGGCGATTCGGCAGAAGACTAAAGGATAGTTTTGTGGCTAGTTATGACCTATACAAACAGGCTAAAAGATGTTTCCACAGCTAGTTATGACCGTGGTTAATGTAATGCAAGACTTTCATGACTAGTACATCCTGGCATTAATGTAATAGAAGATATTTTGTAGCTACTTGAGTCTGTAATAACTGATATGTACTCAGACAACCCTACGTGGTCTTGTAAATTGTATAAATAGGAGGAACCCTCTCTGTATAAGGGTTAGCTTCAACTTCCTTAAGAGTTAGAGAGAGTAGAAGTATTGTAGAATATCGTAGAGGAGTATGATAGTAGAAGGATGTTGAACCGCAGATTTGCAAATGAGTGCGTAGACCATTTTGTAGGAGTCAATCCACAGCTAATTATGTTCAGTGCAAGGATAGGATTTAATCCATGCTATGTGTGTATGAGTAGGAGTAGATAGAAGCATTAAACCAAAGAGAATGAGAGCAAGAAGAGTTGAGTCAAAAGACATATCTTAAGAACATTCTACAAGTTTCAGACTGCAAGGTGCTACCTATATTTCTCATGCCAGATGAAGATCACCTTGGTGGTTTTTCCCAGATGGGTTTCCAGATTATTTCTTGTGTTGAATGAGCATGATTGAATGTTTGAATTTCAAATGTTGGATATTTGATTATCTTTCCTTATTTACAGTTATTGTGTGAATGAATGTTGTAATATTGATTAATGATGTAAATGAATGAATAACTAGAGCACCATCAATAGCCATGTATTACTCCTACTAAAATATTGTTAAGTTATAATACTGTTGCATCATTATCATATGCATTCAAGGAATCAACTGCATCGCATAGTTGCACCAGTTGGTAAGTTCGCAAGGATAAAGTAGTGTCGCACGTTGGTTGTGGCACACAGTTTTTCCTCAGTCGCATTGTAACAAACTCCATCCCTCCATCTCTGTCGAGTGCCTTGTACTTTTGATACATCTATATAGAGGAATTTTTATAGGGTTTTCTTCCCCTTGAGGGTTTCCCAGATTGTGTTTCTTTCACTGATCTTGCATATGATATTGTTGTGAAATTGAATTGAATATTAATGATATCTAGCTAAGCATATGGAATCTTAACATAGTATTAGAGCTATCCTGAATGAAAACAACTTTCACAAGGTGAAACCCTCTCTTCTCTCCCTCCAGCAAGAAATTAGGGTTTTTTTCAAAGTTGGAATTTTGGAGATCCGAATGCATAGAAATTTGTACCTCCCTAGAGTATATCTATTAATCCATGGATCAAAATTTTTGAGTGGATAGATCTCCAATAAAATAAAACCCTAGTTTGGATTTAGACCAGAAAACCGCGAAAAACCAGATAACCAGAAAACTACAGAAGCTACAATCTGTCAAGTCAATTTTGAAATGTGAAGATTTGGAATCTCCAGAAACCAAGTGTACCAGCCAACTCACCTTAGTCAAGTGCATTTACTGGTCAGGTTAGTTTTTCATTTTGAGAAATTTTATTTTTTAGTGACCTCCTAGATAAGATGGCCCCAAGCACTAAGCTTGAGGACAAGCTAGAAGTCATAGAAAAATTCTGAGCATGGAAATATAGGATTGGTATCATTCTTAGAGAGAATGATCTTGACAAATACATCAAAGGAGAAGTTACATAACCTAAAGAAGATGAAGCTAAGGAGAAGCACAAGAAGGACCTGATTAGGGAAACAAGGAACACTGTTGATTTTATCAAAGATCTATTGACTCCTCAAGTATCATCCAAAGAGATTCCCTTGATGAATATGAACTAGTTATTAATGCTCTCAATGGTCTCACTAGACCTTGGCATTCATTCATCCAGACTATGTGTTCTAGAAAAGAAAGCATTAAGTTTGACATTGTATAGGAAGATTGCATCTAAGAGGAGGCTAGAGTAGCCAATATAGAAGCTCTACCTAAAGAATATGATCAATCCCTAGCCATCCATACCAAAATAGGAATAATTTAATCTAACTTCAAGAAGGAAATCCACATGGAGTCTCGACCTCCAAAGAGGTTCCAAAGGAGAAGAGAAAACATTCATGGGAGAGACCTCTCCCAATTTCAATGTTACAATTTTCACAATATAGGACACATTGCTAGAGAGTGTCCATTGAATAAATAAGAATATAAGAAGAAAAACAACAAAATAAATCATGCACATCTATCCGAAGATGAAGATGAATAAGAAGAAGAGGACCTCGAAGAAAACAAGCAAAAGAAGAACATTCGGAAGAGTATGTATTATTCTCTGCACTATCTGGGTATGTGACACCTAGAGAAGATACCTGGCTTATTGATATTGGTTCTTCAAAGCACATGACAGAACAAAAAAAAACTCTGTCAAAACTTGAAGAGAATAAATTTCCTCAGAAAGTATCATTAGGAGATGACTATCTATATCCTATCAAAGGTATTGGTGAAGCAAGATTCAAGCTTGAATCTGGAACCCCCATGAAGATGAAGGAAGTGTTATATGTACCATGTTTGAATAATAACTTATTTTCTATCTCATCATTAGATAATAAATGATATAGGGTTTCATTTATAGATGGAAAAGTACTTATGTGTCCCAAAGGAAAATCATTTGAAGATGTAGTTGTGTGATGTCCCTGAACCTTGAGATAAGGCCAAAGGTGCTAAAATTAAGACTAACTAAATTTTAAGAACAATGGATATAGATAAATTACTATTGATCTGACTAACTATTCACCCAAATAAATTAAATTCTATTGATTGAATTATAACTAAAGTTTGCGACACTTAATTATTTAATTACGCCACTTAATTAAATAATTAATTGTGACACTCAATTAATAATTTCCAAAGTGCAAGATAAAGGTTGTAATTGAAACAAGAACATCAATAATACATGATAAACATCATATTCATTGTGAATAGCTAATTTATGTTTTTGGTTTTGTTTGATAGCATAGTTTATAAATAACCAAGTATTGGTGTCATTGATTATTTGCAAATTAATCTACTTTTTCAGTGCTATTATGTGTGTGTTGTTAGTGAGAAAAAAAAATAAGGAAAACCACATATCATGGAGCATACATAGGCTTCAATATACAGCCACACTGAAACCATAGAAAACAAGAACATTGGTTGCAACTACAACCCTCAAAATCGGCTCCCAATGACTGTCCCCTACAATCATCTCTCACTAATAAAAATCAGATCGTATGGATGCCACCCTCCATCCATTGATTAATTTTACATATAGAATACATCTCTCATCCTCAAATATGCAACTAAGAACAATAATGCAACCAAATGATTTACCATAAAATGACAGGTGCACTCATCTTGGCACCGGAAAGCTATCGGACCAAAACAAACATATCTTGGTCATTTGGAAATCTTTTTCAATGAAACAAAAGGTGTTGTTCACTGGAAACGCTACTATGGGAGAAATGGAACAGGTCTCACAACATAGAAATGATCATATATGGTCGAAACATATCATATGGTTTCGCCCCTCTCAATAAAATAGAGCCAAAATTACAATTTTCGGTTATGAAGAAGAAGAATAGAAAGAAGATAACGAGAATAGAAACTAAATTCCATACTATATGAGATTCATCCTTCCTCGATGCAGATCTTGACATTAAATACATGAACACTCAAAAAACCAATCAACCATCATTACACATATACCAAATTAAATAATTTAATGAAAACATAACATAAGAGAAATACTTATCTCAAAATATAAGCAATCGACTGCAACGGGACAACTTTCCTCCCAGTCGTAGACACTATCAAGCCTTCCTCGCTTGAACAGGTCACCCCTGATTAGAGACCATGGATCCACGGGTAGAGTCTCTCTTAGTATCACTACTCTTGAAACTACCCCTTTTGAGAGACACAATTCTTCCCACTACTACTTTCATGTCGATCTCCACTACCTCTGGGATGTGACCTAGCTCGCCATTCCCATTTCCTGGCTTTCTGTGTGAGAACCTGGAATAGTAAAGTGATATAATAGAATCAAAGGGAACAAATAGACTCACTCTAAGTCTCAACACACTCTCAATAATATCAACATTCCCAACATGGTTAGATAGCATAAATCACACGGTCTAAAGCTCAAGATTAACTTCAACAAGGAGATGGCATATTGATTTATAGCATAAGGAGCACCACTCTAACCCAAAGGGATCAACCCAAATTTGAGAGAGGTAAGGTTTAAGCTTCATCATAGATAATTAAATTGAATTAGTGGATTGGTGGCTTAGTGAAAATATTCCCTTTCTCGAATTAGCACCATAAGGAGGAGTTACCCAAAAACTGAGTGGAGCCATGAAGAGCAAATGGATGCACGCTAATGCATAAATGGGGTTACAAAAAATCAAGGAGGTCGAAATAGGTGAGAGAGGGAATCGAATAGGATCATAAATATCATGGAAGCACAAAAATAGGATCATCAATGCATGGTGTAAGATTGGAAGCTATAAAATAGCTTACAGCCCAAAAAACTAGGAAAGGGGCTCATAAATGACCATAAACACATAAATGTGAGGGAATATTTTCCCAAGGAGGGTTCCTTAGGAAAGAGGGACCCACTAAGGTGTACACAATAAGAAAAATTGTCTCCATAGTCCATAATTAAATTAATCATAAAAGGGAGAAAAATTCCACAATCATATAAAATATCATAAGTCCATAATGCAAGAGAACATAAGTAACATGAAGGATCATGGGTCTATGGCTTAACAACTGGGGTATTACATCTCCCTCCCCCTTAAACAATGCATCGTCCTTGATGCATATTACATACATGCAGCAAAATTTCAAAATAGATGAGGGTATGCTTCCCTCATGGTATCCTCTAGCTCCCAAGTGGCATCCTTGGGATTGTAATGGGTCCATTGGACCTTTACTTGCCTGATTTCTCGATTCTAAAGTAGCTTGACCTTGATGCCCAAAATGGCAACAAGTTGTACCGAAAAATCCCATTTCAGTTCCAGCTAGATCATAATCCATTCCATCACATGATTAGTAACATGTTCATATATATATATATATATATATATATATAAAGAAAATAAAAGCACTCTAATTACCTGGATCACATTCCAATCAATTACATGGTTAGTATCAGGTATATACTTATACTTTTTCAATAAAGACACATGAAACACATTATGTACTATAATGCAAGAGGATAGCGCCATCTCATAAGAAATGGGTCCTATCTTAGCTAAGACCTCAAAAGGTCCACAATATATGGAAACTAGCTTGGAGCAATTTCCCAAGTTTAAGGAACTCTTCTTGGGTCTAACTTTCAAAAAAAACATGATCCCCAACTTGAAACTATATGGTGGTCCTATTCTGATCTGCATAACTTTTCTTCCTATATTGAGCTACCTTTAGATTCTGCTTTATCTTAACCATTTGATCTTCCATATCCTTTAATAATTTTGTTCCAAGAATGACTATATCCATTGGGTTATCCCAACTGATGGGAGTATTGCATTTCCTTCCATACATGGCCTCGACAGGACTCATTATTAAAGAGGAATGATATCCATTATTATAATAAAATTCCACCAAGTGTAAATAATCTTCCCACTTATATGGTTGATCCATCACATACATCCTTCACATATCTTCAATTACTTGGTTAACTCTTTCTGTTTGTCCATCTATTTGAGGATGATATGTTGTACTCATGTTTAGACTTGTACCAAACCCTTCAAACAATCCTTTCCAAAAGTTAGAAGTAAATTTTGAATCTCTGTCTGATACTATAGCCTTCGAAATACCATGAAATATGTCTAATTCTTTCATGTAAATATTTGCAATGTTAGTTTCTTTGTGAGTTGTATTTACTAGAATGAAGTGTGTTTCCTTAGTCAACTTATCTACCACAACCATGATCACATCATTTTGCAATCTCATATTAGGTAACTTGGTGATGAAATCCATCATCACTACATCCATTTTCATTCTAGTATAGGAAAGGGTTGCAACAATCTCGCTGGATGTCGATGCTCAACTTTAACTTTTGGACATTCCATGCACCTAGATATATATTCTGTAGCATCATTCTTCATCCTCGGCCAATAATATTGTTTCCTTACTGCTGCTATTTTTTTTTGATAACCTAAATGGCCGACATAAGGGATATCATGTGTTTTCTTCATAACCATCTTCCTTGTATCTCCAACATCAGGAACATAAACTCTATCTCTGTGCATGAGTATCCCATTTTCTTTAAACATATAATTATCAAATTTCTGTGGAATTTTTTGTTGTTTCAACCCTTCTTACACCTGCTGATAAAGTTCATCTGTAACATTGGCTTCAGTGATCTTATCCTTCAAATATGATGTGCTAGTGTTGATAGATGCTACATGATTCACATGCATCTTCCTACTAAGCGCATTGGCTACTTTATTTTCCTTACCTTTGATATGCTTGATGTCAAAGTCATATTCAGGTAATAAATCTGTCCACCTCCTTTTTCTTGCATTCAAATTAGGTTGCTCAAACAAGTATTTTAACCCATCATGGTAAGTTCTCAACTCAAACTTTTTACCCATTAGATAATGTCTCCACATCTTCAAAGCATGGATGATAGCTTCAAGATCTAAGTCATGGGTAGCATAGTTCTTCTCATGTTCCTTCAACTTTCTAGATTTGTAACTGATCACATGTCCATCCTGCATTAATACTCCACCAATGCCTTTCTTGCATGCATCCTTGCATACAACAAATTTTCCTTCAGGGTCCACAATTTTTAGCATTGGTGCACTGGTAAGCATTTCCTTAATTTTTTTAAATTTATCTTCACACTTAGAAGTCCAATCAAACTTTACACCTTTCTTTTTCAAAGATGTGATAGGGTGATCCAACTTCGAGAATCATTCAATGAACCTTCGGTAGTATCTAGCTAACCCCATGAAGGATCTAACTTCTGATACATTCTTAGGTGTTGACCATTCCATAATGCCTTTTATCTTCTGAGAATCTGCTGTAACACCTTCTTCATATATGATATGCCCTAGGTAGTGGATTCTTCCTTGATAAAATGAACACTTGCTTAATTTGGCATACAATTGATGTTCTCTATCCTCTTGCATTACTAGTCTTATATGTTCTTCATGCTATTCCTTTGTCTTGGAATAGATAAGGATGTCATCCAAGAATACAATCACAAACTTATCTAAGTACTTTCTGAATACTCCATTCATTAAACACATGAATACTGCAGGTGCATTTGTTAAACCAAAAGGTACTACTGTGAACTCATAGTGTCCATGCCTTGTTTTGAATGTTGTCTTATTGATATCCTTATTCTTAATTCTAATTTGGTGGTATCTCGACCTCAAATATATTTTTGAAAACACCTTGGATCCTCTCAATTGATCAAACAAGTCATCAAATCTTGGTAAGGGGTACTTGTTTTTAACTATTTATTTGTTCAATTGTCTATAATCTATGCAAAGTATTAGAGTTCCATATTTCTTCTTCACAAATAACACAGGAGCTCCCCAAGGTGAAACACTGGGCCTTATGTAACCTTTCTTTAGTAGCTCCTCTAACTGCATTTGTAATTCCTTTAAATCTGGAGTACTCATTCTATAAGGTGCTTTAGATGAAGGTATTGTTCCCGACACTAATTCAATAGAAAAATCAATGTCCCTCTTAGGAGGTATTCCTAGCGGTTCTTGAAATATATCTGCAAATTTTTATAGTAATGGATAATCCTACAACTCTAGTTCTTTTCCTTCTTTTGATTCTTCCACACGAATTGCATATAATGGCATCCCTTTCTAAGACATTTCTTCAATTTTAGAGTTGTGATCTACCTCAGGGATATGGGTCTAGGTATTCCTTTTATTGTCACTTGGTTCCCTTCTTCATCCAAACAAGTATAAGTTTTATTATGGCAATCCAAAACTGCATGGTGTGCATCCAACCAATCCATTCCAATCAATACATCATATGACCCCAACAGTATGATGTTTAATTCTTCAAATGTTTTCATTCCATTCATTTCTAAAGGACACACTTTCAAAAATTTAGTGATTTTCATCTTGGCTCCTGTAGCTAGCTATACTAGACTTGTTGTATCAAGTTTACTTTTCTTTAAATGACATTTCTCAACAATATTAGGTGAAATGTAACTATTGCTAGCTCCTGAATCAATCAAAATAGTTATGGTTTTATTAGAAATATTACCTGCTACTTCAATCATTCGGGATTGATGGTCAGCTTTCTTCCCATATAGGGTTGCATAGATACTTTGAACACTTCCACCTACATCTCCAACATTTGAAGCCTCTTGAATGTTGTGAAGGTTATTTTTCCTATGCGGGAACTGACTGGAAAAGTGATTTTCCTTGCATATCCAACATTCTACAGGTGGTATTTTCCCTGAAGGATCTTCCTTTGACTGTCCTTATTGGACATAATTATTGTTTCTAAAATTTGAAGGCTGGAAATCTGTCTTTCTTTGCTCCTACTTGTTATTCTTCATATCCTTCCAATTCTTCTGATATGGGACCTTGCTCTTATTTTGTTCATATAAGTGTTTTTCCTTCTAGATGGAATCCTTAAGGTTATTTGGTCTATCATACTATATTTTATCACTATAAGATTCAAGAAGGACACTTAGGAACCTTCTCATCTTTACCTTCTCATCTTTAATGAAGTTCGCATAGTTCATAATTTCTAGAAACTTTTCTCATAGGCCTCTATAGTCATGATTCCCAACTTAAGCTCAAATAATTCCTCCATATTCTTGTCATATTAGTGCTCAAAGGGGTATTCTTTCTGAAAGTATTTCTTAAACTTCCTCCAAGTTATTTTTTCTTCAGTGATGTCTTTCAACTTAACCAGTTGATCCCACTAGATAGATGATTTACCTTGCAGCTGGTATATGGCTACTCTTGCTTCCATATTAGGTGTATACTAATGCAACTAGAAGAATTTCCTAAGTCCTATCAACCATGCTTTGACATATTCTCTTTTCTTTACTTCTCCATCAAAATTTGGGGGCTTGATTCTTCTCAACTCTCCTACTAGTTCATCCCAGGTAAACCTCCTCTTCTTGCATCTCACTGGAGATCTTTCAGGACTGCTCTTTGTACTTCTTGATGTATACCCCTTCTTTCTCTCTGAGTGATAAGGTCTCCTTGAAGATGATCTAGACCTCACATAACCTCTTTTATGTCTCTTTTCATCAGGTATTTGGATGGTCTTCAACTACGTTAGATCATTCATAATCTGCTCTTGGATATGAATTATTCTTTTATTATCCTCTCTATACTTCCTCACTGAATCCTCCAAGATTAACGGTTCACTACTCATCTTATGTCTGAGTGACCTTGTTCCCTCAACAAACTCCTCTTCAGGACTATATGGTCTCCTTCCTTCCTCAATATCCATCTCCAATCTCTGACTTCCTATCGTTGAACTTTTACTTGTTGAATACTTAGCCTTCACAGGTTTGATTAAAATATCAGTTGTAGTAGTCACACTGCTTGCTCAATCAATCACTGGGAACTGCAATGTGTTCATTAATAACATTCTATTAGTAGACTACACATTAGTATAAGTTGATTATCATTAATAAAACCACTTTTTCTTCTTGTTTATAAAGTAACTTGCCAACATTTCTAAGTTACAATCTACCTAGTTGGACAAGGGGCAGGGTAGAAATCCTTCCAAGATTTCTTCTTACTAGATGAAATTCAGTTTCATACCCATACCAATCTAACAGTTTAATTAACTAATTCACATGTGAAATTATATTAAGTTTCATGCATCCAAGCTATCTAATGCAAGTACATGCTTATAAGGTGACTTGAAACTTCGCAGAAGGCCCAATAGTCACAGTGTTGAAACATTAAGCTCGGATACCACTTGTGATGTACCTAAACCTTTAGATAAGGCCAAAGGTGATAAAATTAAGACTAAATAAAGTTTAATCACAATGGATATAGATAAATTACTATTGATCTAACTAACCTCTCACCCAAATAAATTAAATTCTAGATATTGAATTATAACTAAAGTTTGCGACGCTTAATTATTTAATTACGCCACTTAATTAAACAATTAATTGTGACATGCAATTAATAATTTCCAAAGTGAAATATAAAGGTCATACTTGAAACAAGATCATCAATAATAGATGATAAACATCATATTCGTTGTGAATAACTAATTTATGTTTTTTGGGTTTGTTTGATAGCATAGTTTATAAATAACCAAGTATTGATGTCATTGATTATTTGCAAATTAATCTAATTTTTCGGTGTTATTATGTGTGTGATTTTAGTGAGAATAAAAAGTAAGGAAAACCACATATCATGGAGCATAGGCTACAATCTACATCCAGGTCGTCCTTATGCTATAAATCCATATGCCATCTCCTTGTTGAAGTGAATCTTGAGCTTTAGACCATGTGATTTATGATATCTAACAGTGTTGGGAATGTTGATATCATTGAGAGTGTGTTGAGACTTAGAGTGAGTCTATTTGTTCCCTTTTCTTCCATTATATCGCTCTACTAGTCCATTTCCTCACACAGAAAGCCAAGAAATGGGAATGGCGAGCTAGGTCACATCCCATAGGCAATAGAGACGGATAGGAAAGTAGTAGTGGGAAGCATTGTGTCTCTCGAAAGAGGTAGTTTCGAGAGTAGTGAGACTAAGAGAGAATCTACCCGTGGATCCACGGTCTCAGCTCAAGGGTGACCTATTCAAGTGAGGAAGACTTGATGGTGTCTACGGCTAGGAGGAAAGTTGTCCTGCTGCAGCCAGTTGCTTATATTTTGAGATAAGTGTTTCTCTTATGTTATGTTTTCATTACATTATCTTATTTGGTATATGTGCAATGATGGCTGATTGGTTGTTTGAGTGTTCATGTATTTAATGTCAGGATCTACATGGAGGAAGGATGAATCTCATATAGTATGCAATTTAGTTTCTATTCTCGTTACCTTCTTTCTATTCTTCTTCTTCATAACCAGAAATTGTAATTTTGGCTCTATTTTATTGAGAGGGGCGCAACCATATTATCTGGTTCAGCCATCTATGCTCATTTTTGTATTGTGAGACCTATTCCATTGCGTCTGAAGAAGTGTTTCTAGTGAACAACACCTTTCGTTTCATTGAAAAATCTTTTTGGATGACCAAGATATATTTGTTCTGGTTGGATAGCTTTTTGGTGCCAAGATGAGTGCACCTGTCATTTTATTGCGCCGAGAAGCGTTGTATAGCCTAGTATGAGGAAGATCTTGTAACGTTATGAGGGAGATCTTGTAACATTTTTTGATATTATGTTGCAGCGTTTGTTATTAACAAAATAGTAATAAATAAAAATTTTAATTATCCGCCACAATAAATGTTGGCCACAAAAACAACCTAAGATGGGGGAGATGTTGTAATGTTCATACCTAACAAAACAATACGAAATTAAAAATTTAATTATCCACCCGAAAAAAAATGTCAATTAGAAAAACAACCATGTGAAAGGCCTCCTAAACATCCCATGGTTTTATAGTACATGGTTTAGGAGGGCCTTGCAAATGGTTTTAAAACCATGTGAAAGGCCTCCTAAACAACCGATGTTTTTTATTGTACATGGTTTAGGAGGGCCTTGCAAATGGTTTTAAGACCATGTGCAAGGCGTGCTAAACAACCCATGGTTTTAGGAGTTCCTTGCACATGGTTTTAAAACCATGTATGGGGGAGATGTTGTAACGTTCATTCCTAACAAAATAAAAAATAATAAAAAATATTATATGTCAGCCATAAATAATATTAAATATTAGTAATAAAAATATTATATGTCGACCTTCAATAAAAATATGTGTCTTTTGGTTTGAATCAAATCAGTATCTCCTTGAGTGCAATACTTAAGAAGAGGTTTGCACCTCAAGAGATTTGATCCCTCTCGGCGCTTGATAGAGCCTATGATTTGGATCTATCCTGGTTATAAATATTCTTTATATGAATTTTTTAGTATATTTGCATGTTTTCTCCTCTTCTCTCGACATTCAAGCCTTTTGGATGTTTGCCCCAAGATCTGGATCAGGAATGTGCATATAGATGTGTGTGTGTGTGTNTGAGAGAGAGAGAGAGAGAGAGAGAGAGGAATGACTATAAGGAAGGTCACATGGATGAAATTTATGAGGAATAATTTCATTTCTCACCAATTCATTTTTGAGGTACAATCCATTTCCATTATTGCATGATATTTCAAGTGGACCTTGGAAATATGAAGTGGGAAACACTTTAGGAAGTCCTTGTGGTGAACTGGGGACTAGAAATCCTAGCTCGACTAGGGTCCTAGTTATGTAACATTCATACATTTTTTAAGAGTTGGGAAAGAGGATTGTTAGGAATTAACTTCGAAACACTCATGTGAGACTTGGTTTAGAGGTGGGAGTAATGGTAAAAGAATATCCGAATTACGATTGGATAGATGTTGCACTATTTTGGATTTGTTTCACCAATCAACCACTCTTAGGAGAAAGATATCACATCCTTGACTCATAATTTTTTTAGAATGAAAATTTCAAACTACTAATTGGTGCAACGGATTCAATTCTAGTATGAAATCCTCATATTAACCAAAGTTTGACTCACCTTTAAATTATCCCTATGGGGGTAGGACTCTCAAAAAAATTTAGAAGGTAAATAGTTTTGGGAAAAGTCAATGCTTATGCTTAATTGTTGGACCCCATACTTCTCTTCATGGAGTGTAAAGTGATCAGTTCAACAAATTTAATTAAATATTGTTAGTCTCCTTGTCATTAATCTTTGGAACAAGCATGGTCTATAAACAATTGATGTTGGTTTGGGAAAATTTCTCTACATGGTGTCTATTTCTCACTTGGGGAGGATGTGTATGGAGGCCAATATTTGCATGGAAATAAACCTAAAATAAAGGTTCATAGGATTCCTTAGAAACAAATAAAAAGCACTTTTATAAATGGAACAATTGGATTATATTCAAATTCCATTCAAATATTCAGGGTGCCACTCATATGGCCTCCTTAAGAGGGGCTGGAGACTTTCTATGGGAAAAAATCTTGGTGAAAAGAATTTGAACAAAGAGATGGGGACATTCATCCACTAGACACCACCATTGATATTGTGGAAAAGGGAAAGCAATGTACTAAAAAACATATGGACTCAACCATGGCTAGATCAAAGCTTGTATATGGTCCTAAGCATTGGGAAACTTTTAAGGACTCATAATTTCCTTAAAGTTTAGAAAACTTGTTGAATCTTACTAATTCTAAAAGTTCCAAACATAGAATGTTTGGTATTTTTTTTCAAAAACTATTTAAATTTCTAAATATTATATATATATATATATATATATATATATAGACAATTTTGGCGATGTGTAGAGTAAACTATTTATATCCTATGGAATTTGATTGAATCATTTTAGAAAAAAAAGGAACTTGGAAAATATTTTTTGGGAAAAAACCATCGAAAATTAGCTCTTGGGCTATATTTCAGCCCTAAATCCCTACTAAGCATTTAACAATTGTATATTTGAGCAATCGTATTTCCACCACCCACCATAGGCTCTAGTTTATCCACCTTTAGTATGTTAATTGGATATCGACCCATCGACCTCACAATAGACTCCAATATTCATTTCAATGGTAATTCATCTTCTCCCCTCCCAGCTTTTATTTCCCACAATTTTTCTACATTGCCTCCCCCACGTTTGTGTCCATTGAGCCAAAAAAATATTTCATTCGTGTCCTTCATTTTTCTTCTCCCCTCGTCTATCTCTATCCCAAAATCCCTATCAATTTCCCCTTTCACTTTTAAATATATTGTCTCTTTTCTTTATGATAATTTAAATAGACATGTTCACCCTTATTCCCCTTCACCTCAAATCTTATCCCTAAGTAGAATGATATTTTGAACCGTTCCTCTCCAGAAAATGATGACAAGGAAATGAATAAATCTAAATATTAATTGATTTCATACAAACGCAGGTTAACTAGTGAGTTGCATGGAGGACTAGATCTTGATTTAGGTCACTCTACAACACCCAACCAAAATTCCTTCTTGTCCTTAAACTATAAACAAATCAAGAAAAATATTATTAAAGGTAAACAAAATGTGATTATAAGGTCTCTTACAATAGGGAAGAATCTCTCTAAGGATAAATAATGACCATTCTTTTTCTCAATATGATTTTTCCATATGGTACAATACTACAAACTAGATATGATTTTTATCTAAAAATAAAAAATAAAAATAAACATGTTATGGATAAAGTTGAGCATATTTTGGTGTCATATTCTACTTGTGATCACAAGTAGATGGAAAATGAAGAGGCATATCCTTTGTATGGATCCACTCACTTAAGCTCTCTAATTCCAGGGTTCTCAATTTGAATATATTAACAAAGATGCTCCCTTTGGAGTTCGTAAAATTATTTATATGGTCCTTATTATAAAAAAAAAGGTCTATTGGGATATGCTCCCTTTGGAGTTGGGAAAATTATTTATAGCTTCTAATATATATGCATGGTCCTTATTATAATAAGGAGGTCTATGGGATATCTTTTGTATCATGAAAGTTGTCACTTGGGATAATATGATAATCAATGGATACCTTAACTTCATTCTTAGACTTGAGGATACCTTAACTTCATTCTCAGGATTGAGGAGGTTTGGGTGTGTTAGCTTGACCCGATACTTTAGTAGATGGTCTCATTTAAAAAAATCAAGGACTCGGGATTGAGGAGGTTTGGGTGTGTTAGTTTGACCCGATACTTTAGTAGATGGTCTCATTCAAAAAAATTAAGGACTCATGGATGGTTTATTTGGGTCTGATTAATATATATATGACCTGGAAGAACTCTTCGGATTAGTCATAATGGAATTGAAAAAGGGCTAAATATTTTTGTAACTTAAGTTTCTTTTGAAATAGTTAGACAAGGTAAAGGCATCGATTGTCTAAGCTCGCATGAGAAGGATGATACGAAACTAGCTAAATCATTTAAATTAAATCCATTCTAGCTCGAAGATGAATATTTAAAAAAAATTAAAGTTATGGATCCCTTTCTCTCCTAAATATGAAGGGACGTCGATGTTCCAATTTCATTAAAAACTAAAGAAGCTTTAAAATAAATGATACAATGGAAAAGTTCAAGTATAAAAACTACAAAAGGACTATATTGGAGGTTGAAGAAGGACTAAAGAAGCTTTAAAATAAATGATTCAATGGAAAAATTCAAGTATAAAAACTACAAAAGGACTATATTGGAGGTTGAAGAAGGAAAAAACAAAAGGTGATGAGAATATGAAATATTTTCATAGTGTGGCCAAAGGAATGAAGAATATAATACCATTTGGTAAATATATAGATCTAATGGAAGTGTGGATTTACATTCCATGATAATGCTTTGGAATGTGTAAATTTATTTGAGAAAGTATATCAAGATTTAGGAAAATAAAACATTGTAAATATGATCAAAATATTATAAAATTTTTCATGGTTTGTTGATAATGATTTGAATGAAGAATTGGTAAGAAAAATGTCTCACCCAAAACTAAAGAAGGTTGTATTCTTATTTCAAAAGGTCAAGAGCATTGTGATTGATGTCTAGACCATCAATCTCTTTTGTATTTTCTATGAACTTTAGGAAAATGATACACTAAAATTTCTTGAGGAGTCCAAATCATCAAGGAAGGTAATAGGTTATATTAAATCTACCTTTATTACACTTACCCTAAAAAGGATGCCCCTGAATATTTCAAGTATTTTAGTCCAATATCCCTCTATAAATATAGTTACAAAATCATATCAAAGGTGATTGCTATAATGCTCAATCATGTTCTCTCAAAGGTGTTATCTATCAATCAATTTGCATTCCTCTTTAATAGACAAATTCATGATGTAGTTGGTTTGGTGCAAGAGAGTTCACATTTCATAAAGACAAATAACTGAGAAGCCATGGTGATAAAGTTGGATATCTCAAAGGATTTCTATAGTGTTAACTAGTTATATCTAACATTCATTTTGGCACATTCCAATCTGAGTATCTCCTTTGTTATTTGGGTCAAAGTGTGCATTTCATCCTCTTCCTTTTATGTTTTATTGAATGCTTCAACTTCTATTTTAGGCCCAACAAGGGTTTCAAGCAGGGTCATCCCCTCTTTCCTTTGTTGTTTCTTCTTATTTCTAAGGTCCTTAGTACATCATTGGGGTCTCTTATATAGGTATTGGAAGGTTTAAAATGAATATATATTCCTAGAGACATTTCTATTACTTATACCTTTCTTGTAGCTTGTTTTCTTCTTTCTAGGTTTCACTCCAAAAGAAAATCTAATGTGTTAAAAAATAGGGACCTTGGATGTTAAATTGTCACTAGAAGCATGGAGGTTAACCTCCAAAACTCCACTATTTATTTTCATGGGCTCTCTCAAGGCATATAAAGAGTAATAAAGGAGCTTAAACCATGTCATTATTTGGATTTTAATGCAAATGTGAAGTATGTTAGGTTTGTTATAAAACCTAACGTGTATAATTATCATAGTTGGATCTAGTTATTTGAGAAAAATTAGAAAAAGGACCTCTATGGAGAGGTTAACCCTTATAAAATTAGTGCTCAAATATGATCCAGTATATTAGTATTCCCTTTCTTACATTTTAGTGAGATCCTTGAAAATTTTATGAAGAGGAGTTTCAAATATTATGAAAAAGCAGCCAAGAAAAGAATGTTATCACCTTAGTTAAATTGTAAAGTTTGGCAAGTCCAAAGTTGCTAGGGGCATGGGATATAAACAAATCATTCATTAGCTGGGTAGATCTGTGTCTACCAAGAGTCTATCTATATTTATAAACATGAATGGCCTATGGAAAATGGTGACATGTGCAAAATATGTATCCCCCCTCTCATTTTAATACCAAATCAAGTATCCTATAAAAATTATTCCCTAATGAATCCATTATTTGGAAATATCTTGTAATGGATTTTCCCTTAGTTGGGGAATGGTTATGCTAGAAGGAGGGAAAAATTATAGTCCCTAAAATATGAAAATTAAAATAACTAAGATGATGGTATTACTCCTTTTCTTTCAATTAAATGAAATCTTTTGTCTAAGCATAGGTTTTGGGATCTCAATATGTAGAATTTATTTGAACTTTGGCTAAAAAAAGGAGGTACACCATTTGTCTCAATCATTTGTCCTTTGGTTTTAAAGAACCAAGTTTAGGTTTTTTGGTGCTTCATTAGAGGTAGATCTTTCTCAAAATTTGAAGGGGTCTCTAGTATCCAAGGTTAAAGGTAGTAATGGAAAATAGGAGTTAAATTTAACACGCAATAGGAAGCAATGATAGAGGTGTCTTAGGGATAAGGAGGTCAATCCTGATGTAAAATTGATAGTTGGATTGGATGTAGGGTTGTTCTATGTTGAAGGTATTATGGAGAAATATTTGGTTGATGGGTCGATGGGGAAAGTGGTGAAAGTGTATTCTTTGTATTCATGGCACTCATAGGTTTAAAAACTTATCTGGTGTTACATTCTATCTGTTAAATTCATAGTTAAACATCTAAAAGGATGTGTCCCACTCCTGAAATAGATTGGATGTGGGAACCATATCAACTATGTCTAAAGAGATGGAAACTAGGTTTCAACCTGAGGAAGGAACCAACCTTCTACAACAATTTTGGGTTCTCCTCCTAGGGTACCTTTATAACTATGTAATCTTAGAATTATAAAAGGTATTGGGAATGTTATATATTATTTTGTCACTATGGAGGAAGACTGTAGTCATAAAGATGGTGTGAGAGTAATCAAAATGCTAGTGGAAATAGATCTACATGAATGTCCAAGTGGAAATTGAGATTACTTGGGGAAATAGGGTATTCAACCAAATGTTAAATTTATCGAAACCCTGTTTTTTTGTACTATATTCCATACAAATTGTTAACACCCAAAAAGTGTTCACTACCTCATCTACCCCACTACATGGCTCATTTGTCCTTTCTCCTACCATATTTCCCTTGAAAACCCTGAAAATCCCACTAAAGAGCCTCCAAAAGGCCATAAAACCATCAAAAAGCCTCCGAAAGGCTTAAAATGCCTCCAAAAGGCCATAAAACCTCTTTTTTCCTCCAAAAATATCCAAAATTCCTCTAAAAAAGCAAAAATCCCCTAAAAAAGGGAAGAAAAAATACAATAATGAGGAAAAGGAGGAAAAAACCCTATACAGCTGCCCTAAACCATATGGTTTCCAAAACCATGGGCCAGCACTCCACCACCGAAAAACTATAAATAAGTGATGGAGACCCCTTATTTCACATCCACAATCATAAGCACCCTTACTTTGCCAAAATAGCTCTTGAAACCCTAGCTCACCCTTGAGCTACTTTCACCTTGAGACCCCATTTTGGCCCATTTCCACCATTGGAGAAAGAGAAGGAGCAAGTTGGAGCTTGGAGCAACCCTCTTGGACCACTGCAAAGGGCTTCACCAACCTTCACATTAGAGGTATTACTAATATAAAAAACCATTTTTTGCATCTTGTTTTTCTGTTTCATGCATATGTTTAAGTAGTTTACATTTATGTTTTAGCATTTTTACTTCACCTTTACTGAACTGCTACTAAGGAGACCCTTCTCCTTAGTAGGTGCTCATTTGCACAAGCTAGGGGTAAAACCCTAGCAACAGTTTTGGCGACTCCGCTGCTTATTTAGTTTTTTGCAATAATTTCCATTTTTTTCCTTTCGGCCGTCGTAAACTGCATTTTTTCCCTCTGCAGTCGCGTTCCGACCGCATCTTTCAGGCCTTTACCCGCGACCCGACCGTGGCTCTCAGACTGTTTTCGGCGCCCTGCCTACGGATTCAAGTCTGTTACCTGCGATCCAACCGCGGCTAATCAGCCTGTTTGTTGCGCTCTGACTGCGCCTGCCGGCCATTTTCCCGCGACCCGAGCGCGACTTTCAGCCCCTTAGCTGTGACCCGGCCGTGTCTGTCTGCCCTTTTCCTGCGGTCCGACTGCTTTTGTCGTCCAGAAAGCCGCGACCTATTCGCGCCTGTTCCCCTCAAACCCGCGGTCCGACCGCCCGATTTCGCCACAGACCCGCGGTCCTGCTTTTGAACCCAGCCCCTTTGCTGCAATATTTTCTGCATCTGCACAGCCATCTCTTCCACCTGTAGCCCTACTTCCTTACAGCCTTTTCTGCAACATCACTTCTGTTCCCTTTTACAAAATCTGTTTAAAATTTCAGCATTTTAATTCAGAAAATTTTGCATGTTAAAGTTTTGAACTCAGTATTATTGTTAGTTAGAAGGTTTCCCCTTTGTGTGGCACTTCTATTTTGGGTTCATCACCTTAGGAGCACACACTCTGTCACCTAATTCAAGTGAGCCTTAAAAAACTACTTAACTCAACCAATATTCTAACCCCACTTGGGGAACACAAAAGAATCTTTGTAGTTAGGTAGGATCGGGGGGATAGGCTTCCAATAACACCCCTCGGTTACTTACACTTGAGACATAGTTGTTGTCCAATTAGGGAACCAAAATCCCCTAGTACGTTTTGGCACGGTCACAACCAGTTTACCAGAGGGCCTCTCCCTTAGGAGGGTTGAAGTCGCGAGATTGGTTCTGGATGCCTGAGTGGAATACCGCACTCCATTCAGTAACTGAAGGGCTACCTTTCACAGTTCTCGGGATATCCCTGTATAGGGGTATTGCGGTAAAAGGACCAAACGGCAGATTCACCTTTCTGGACATGTCATGAACGGGGTATCTTAGTTGCCATTATTCTAGGATTGACTACCCGGTATCCCTCCCGGTAGGGGGATATCTTAGCCACTTGGCTTTCCTATTCATATTGTCTGACTTGGATTTCATCACCTTGCAGAGGATATGTCTAGTTGAGTCAGAATACTTTTAGTTAGGTGTTTGCATGCTCCCTTACCTCCTTTTGGTCTAGTGAGTCCACCCTTTTTTATTTTTAGGAAACCTGCTACTTGTTGGTATTCTGACCATTTCTGTTGACACTCCACCTATTGTAGCACAGCTGTTACATTGGGTGTTTTGAGTTGGTTGTTGGTCTGAGTGCCCTATTTTTCTAGCTCTCCTTCTGCACACTCGGTTGCATTAGGATTTTTGAGCTATTTTTCACCCACCTCAACCCACAGAGATTTGACACCATTTGTCACCATTGAGTCTCCAAGACATTCTCGGCGCCTCAGGGGCGAACCCCCACAGCACGGTTCACTTGACACCACCCGTCATCAACACAGATCATCTTCACTTGATATCACTTATCATAGATCTCGAGCCTTGTCACTTGACTCCACTCGTCAGCGGCATCGGACTCCGTCACCAGATAGTGACGCCCCTTATTTTACCTCCGATTCTGAGCCAGAGTCTGAGAACCCCATTTACACTGCCCCTACTAGCCCCATGGCTGGCGTGACTTCCACTCCCGTCTTGGTAGAGATCGTTGGTGGCACATCCACCACTACACCAGTTACCACACCTGCCTTGGGTATGCCCTCCATGGGGCCCCCATCTACCGTTCCCCTCACGGCACCTATTCCCGCAGCAGGAATTCCTATTCCCACTCCATCAGTGGCTCACACTACCCATGGTGGTGCAGGACCGTCCTATACCACCATAGTTCCCCCACTTGGGGGAAACCTCCCTAACACTACCCCTCCACTTGGGGGCATTGGCCCCAACTTGGTCCCACCCACTACTGTGTCACATCCTTCTTCCAGTTTGCCATTCATGGCTAGCCTCAACCTGCCTGACCAAGCCAGATTAACCAACGACCCTATCTGACACAACCCTGCGTGGCCTCACATGCCCACCAAGCTCCCCTCTGACATCCCCAAGTTCGAGGGCAAGGCAGGTGAGGACCCACAAAACCACATTATGTCCTTCCATCTATGGTGTTCCTCCAACTCCATAGTGGACGACTCTATTCGCCTCCGTCTCTTACAGTGCACCTTCGCTGGCTCTGCAGCCAAGTGGTATATCGAGCAACCCCATGGAACCCATGCCACCTTTGCTTCCCTGGCCTCAACCTTCCTGCAGTTCTTCCAGTTACCTATCCGCTATGACGCAGGCATTGAGATCCTCCTATCATGCAGACAAAACACGGCTACCCGCATCACGGACCACATTCATGAGTGGCGTCGATGCCATAGCTTATGCAAGATCAAATTAGACGACCGTATCTTCCTATATTGGTTCCTCAAATCCCTTCTTCCTGTCATTGCTAAGGATGTGGCATCCAAATGACCCCAGTCTGAAGAAGAGTCCATCCTTAAGGTCCAACAATTCGACCTCATTTACGCCCAGTCGGGTTATCTCTATACCATTATACATGACGCCCCTCACGGCGAGTCCTCCCAGCACGATGTGCCGGGGGCATCCCACGCTGCCGACGGCATCATTGGCCGTGTCTCTTCACATCCTCAACCATTTTCCATAGCACGTCCTACCCCTGGCCCTGACCTTTCGTAGGCTACCTCCCAGTCTGGAATAACCAACTCGTATGCTCCCATGGCACACCACCATTCCCATGGACCCTCATGTCCACCTCAGTGTTTTAGTCATGCGACTCCTGCTTATGCCCCCCCGGTCGCACCTCAGCCCTACTACCACCAGCAGGCTACACCAGCTCCTGCGCCTTCACAATCCCAACCCGCTTATTACCTGCCACAGGCAGCCCCTGTGACAAACCCACAACCCGCTCCGAGGCCCATCAGCAACCCCCTCAAGTTGTTGCCCCTGCGCAGCCTCCACCTGCATATCATGCACCGCAACCTACTCCAGCACCTGTGAAACCCCAGAATCCACCTGCTGCCCAAGGGCAAGTTTACGCCCAACAAAACCTGCAGCAAAACCAGAAAAACCAATGCAACCAGGGCCAACAAAACCATGGCAGGGGCCGAAATCGTGGAAATAACCAACCTGCAGACCAAGCTGGTTAACCCCCTAATCCCCTCGATAATAATAATGCGGCCCCTGCTAACCAGAACCTTGATCTCCCGCCTAAGCAAGCCAAAAACCCCAATTTGTGAACAAACCATCCTTGTTCTATTTGCGGGATCTATGGCCACTACACACATACTTGCCCACACTTGGAGCGATCTCGGCAACTTTAGGTTTATGATGCCCACCGCCAAGGGCATGTGGCTCCCCAAGCACCACCCAACCCCCCACAACCTCAGCAGCCACCTTTGGTGATGCAAAACCCCTTACCAAACCAAGGCGTAGTGAACACTCAACCATTGGCTCCCCCTCAAGCCAACACGCCAACCCAACAACAAATCACTTACGCTGCTCCTGATCAACCCATGTTTGACTCAAGTACCCACCACTTGTTGATGATGTCCTCCGATGAGGTCAACCTCCAGACCCAGCGAAACCAATATGGCTCCACCTCTGAAGCCCCTCCCGCCGATAAACCCATTAACGCTCATCCCACTGATCAGGCGTTACGAATACCTCCACCACCACTAGATGGTGCTCCCAAAGCACCTCGTTTCCCACTTCGTCGTATCAACAATAACCCCAATGCACGGGCTGCGTCAAACTACAACATTGTCGATGACTTAGCCCAATATCCCGCATCCATGTCGGTGTTAGAAGTCTTAAAAAACTGCCCTTCACAGCACAAGACTTTACTCTCAGCCATTGGGGCTATTGATCCAAATGATTCGAATTTAATGGCATTTGATTTGGACCAATCCGAACCCTGCATGCCTTCCACTTTAGAGTTCCAAGTTTCTGTTTCCATTTGGAATTTTGTCATCCATCAATGCATTATTGATGAAGGTGCCTCTACATGTGTCATGTCCACCTTCATCTGGCAGAAATTGGGATCCCCCCCTCTCCAGTCGTCCACTACTGCGTTGCGAGCCTACGACGGCCGTTTGGCTCAACCACAAGGCCTATTAACTAACGTCCCCGTCCAGCTGGCTGGAAAAACCGTCCTCATCGACATCGAGGTTATTAATGCACAGCTTGATTATAACCTTTTACTTGGCCGTAGCTACATGTACGCCATGCGGGCGGTTTCTTCTTCCATTTTTCGGACCATGATGTTCCCCCATGAGGGACGCATGGTCAAGGTCGACCAACTCACCTACTATGATCCCAATGCCCCCGCAGCACCCGAAAATTTTCTCCCCATGGTTGAACAACCTGTTTCGGGTGCCACCACCTCACTCGTTTCCTCTATGGGGCCCATATTTTACTCAGACGCGCCAATGACCTCAACCTTCCAATCTATTCCACCCCCGTCACCCGCCACTGACATGTCTGACCTATGTACCCTATCCCATCACACGCAAACTCCTACTAATCAACCGCCCTTGTTGCCTAAACCCCCTTTGGTACCTAGTCACATTGGTGTTACACCCATCCATACCATTCCTTTCCTCATCCCTCCCTCAGGAGCAGTTAGCACCCTAGTCATGGCTACCCTCAGCCTCCCCGGGTTAACCTTAGGATTACCCGTTTGGTATCTTTCGCCTCCTGTTCCCCCACTGACACCAGATGTCATCCTGCAACTAGTGCAACCCATTGTCACTACTAGTCAACCACCTCCCGGTGTCGCTACCCCGTCATCCTCCATGAACCCCTCCCCTCCTCTTACCACACCAACTGGGGGCAGAGGCCCCCAACCTTACTCTGCTGTCCCACCTCCCAAGATAGTCAAAAACCCCCCAGTGTTTCGTGCTCCTCCCAAATGCTCACTGTGCGATGAGTTGGGCCATGCGACTCACCAATGTCCTCAGTTACCGGCAGTACAAGCACACATGCAAATGCTTGACGACGACCCCAGTATACCGGTTGTCCAACTTGATTCAACCCCTAATCCTCGCGACAAATCCCTGCGCACTAACCACCCCTGTGCCATATGCGGTGTTTACGGGCATTACACCCATCACTGTCCCGATCTCCCCGATTACAGAGTGGCTATCTATGAGATGAACAATCTGGATCTTGAGACGGCACCACCCACCATTGAGGAAATCCACCCCCCGGTCTCTTCCCCTCCTGGAGAGGTTAATACCATTTATATGATCTCTTCCGCCACTACTCCCTCATCAACCGATTTGATGACACAAACTTTTTGTACTGATGAGGAAATCTTCGAGGCTCTCACTTCCCTGGAGTATCCCTGGGATGACATGCACCATCGTTCCTACTTCCTCTCAGATGAATCCTCCTCTAACACTGCTACCCAATTTGCAGTTGAATCCAAAGACTTCCATGCCCCTAAGGCCCAGACACCACCTGCTCCATTACACCCAGTCGGCACCATTGGTCCCTTTTGTAAGTGGGCCATCGACTTCATGGAGTGTAGACCCCCATCTGCGAACGGCCATAAGTACATCATCGTCGCCGTCGATTACTTCACCAAATGGGTGGAAGCCATGCCCACCTTCAACTGTACCGCTGACACTGCTGCCCGTTTCTTTTTCAACCATGTTATTACTCGATTCGGGGTCCCTAAACAGTTGGTCTCAGACCATGGATCACACTTTGAAGATTCCATTTGGCGCGAGTTATCCACCCTCCTCAAGTTTGAACACCAATTTTCCTCTGCTTACTACCCTCAGGAGAATGGTCAAGTAGAAGCTGTTAACAAAATCCTAAAAACCATACTCCAACGCACTGTTGACCGGCATAAATCCAATTGGAACCATATGCTATTCCCTGCCTTATGGGCTTACCGTACCTCCACCAAGACCGCCACTGGTTTTACCCCGTTTCATTTAGTTCACGGTGTAGAGTCTGTCCTCCCCATCGAGTGTCAGATACCTGCCTTACATATCACCGTTGAACTTCTCCCCGATACCTCCCCCCTTGAGCAACGTTTGCTATCCCTCGAACAAGCCAATGAAGATCGTCGTGCTACTCTCCAGAACATCGAAGCTGCCAAAAACCGCTCCAAAGCCGGTTATGACAAACATGTTCACCCGCGAACTTTCCACGAAGGGGACCTCGTCCTCGCCTATGACCAAGCCCACGACAAAACCGGTAAAGGAAAGTTTGAGTCCATGTGGCAAGGCCCTTACATTGTGCAGACTTGCCTCGACAAGGGGGCATACATTTTAGCCGACTCTGAAGGCCACCCTTTACGCAACCCCCGTAATGGGTTGGATCTTAAACGTTTTTACCCATAACTAAAACCGCGATCTCATTGGTCCGCATTGTACAGTTTGCTCTCTTTTTTGTTTTACACACTTTTTATATCGCCCGATTCATTTTTCCAAGCTCGTGATGATGCTTGAGATCATTTCTCGCTCTCACTTGGTACAATTTCAACATTGTGTCCCGACATCTTGCTGCCTCGATTTGCGTGCCACATCAGCCGCCATCATATTGTTCCACACTTTTTACATGAGCCATCCACTCCTGTCATACTACAAATGTTTCGTTATTTTTCCACCATTCATTCACCCCGCAAGGAGGCCCACCAGTGTTCCCCCTCACACTTGTTCCTGGTCATCATAAATGTTCCTTGATTGAACACTTCCTCCTTTCCTGGCCATTCATTCTGTTCGACAATACCATTCCATTACTTCAGAGTCTTCTTATTGCTTTCAGACTCCTTAAAATTGAAAGCAACCACAAGCATGAACTGTCCTGGGCTCGTAAAAAACCACATGACAGTACCATTCCATTACTTCAAAGTCTTCTTATTTCTTTCAAACTCCTTAAAATTGAAAGCAACCACGAGCATGAACTGTCCTGGGCTCGTAAAAACCACACGACAGTACCATTCCATTACTTCAGAGTCTTCTTATTGCTTTCAAACTCCTTAAAATTGAAAGCAACCACGAGCATGAACTGTCCTGGGCTCGTAAAAACCACACGACAGTACCATTCCATCTATTCCGAGTCTTCTTATTGCTTTCAGACTCCTTAAAATTGAAAGCAACCACGAGCATGAACTGTCCTGGGCTCGTAAAATCCACACGAC
The DNA here is from genome assembly GCA_001517045.1 of Pseudotsuga menziesii. Classification (NCBI taxonomy): domain Eukaryota; kingdom Viridiplantae; phylum Streptophyta; class Pinopsida; order Pinales; family Pinaceae; genus Pseudotsuga; species Pseudotsuga menziesii. The sequence goes on along the minus strand of LPNX010437326.1, from coordinate 619,145 downwards.
AGTACCCTTCTCGTTCCCTAACCCATGAAGAAGTCCCCCATGCCTCTTAGTGCTATGATCGATCCTCTCGGCAGCACCCCCAATTAGGTCGCCTTTGTTCAGAGTATTCTGCAGTCTCCTGCCATTTTACCACAGCTTGAGTCTCCCTCAGCCCAGTCACCCTCCCAGATCTAATACAGCTATGATCCCCTTACCACCAGTCAGTTTCATATGCTGCCCGATCATCCCCGCCATCATACTCTGAACAAAGGAAGTTTGAGTCCACCCACTCTACTTGCCCGGTTATTCGCCCCAGTTTATCAATCCTGCCATCAGTACTATCACATTTCAGTTTTTCACCTCGCGCTCCTGTCAAGGACATATCATTGCCTTGATAGTTGCAGGTCTCCCTCTATCGACGACATCCCCTCTATTCTAGAGGATAGACCCAGAGGCCCCTGCGCCTTAGACCCATCACCATCTGTGGTGAGTGCCTACGGACCATTTTGGGGAGGATTCATCATTGCCTCTCTGAATGGTTGTTTCTCACATGCTCAACTTCATCACCTTGATCGCATCGTTGAGAATTGCACAGGATTTATATCCCTTCCATTATTTGTTGAAGACCCCGAATTTCCCCCGACTCTAGCACATTGGTGAGTCACTTCGGAACACCCAGTTATATGTTCCCGTGGATGTCCGGGCTGCGTTGGCGATTGTATTCGGAAGCCACCTAGTTCCATGCTTCCTTGAGTACCCAGTTCAGTTCCAATACTGTGTACCATTACGAGTATGACCCTTGTCACTCTGGTCCAGCAGCTCATCAGTTCCTTTGGTACCACATTCAGTAGCACTGCTGTCATTCCAGTGCATCAGTTTTTCAGCTCAGACATGGTCAACCCAGCAGTATGTCCCAGCCTAGCAGTATGGCATCCTACAGGTCCCTCTTTTTGGGCCTCACAGTTATTTTTATATCTCGATACGAGCATGGGAATGCCCGCCTCGTCCATATATTGAGCTTCTTCCTCATTCAGTATTTGAGGCCATGTATATGTCAGGTCCCCATATTTTGGACCCCATTGTTATTATGTTATATCCTGATACGAGCATGGGAATGCCCGCCTCGTCCATATATTGAGCTTCTTCCTCATTCAGTATTTGAGGCCATGTATATGTCAGGTCCCCATATTTTGGACCCCATTGTTATTATGTTATATCCTGATACGAGCATGGGAATGCCCGCCTCGTCCATTTCATCAGATGATTCCTCATCCTTTATTGAGGTTATGTACTTTTAGTTCTTGCAGTTGGTTCGGGATCGTTGTTCCGGGCTTCAGTTTGTTTCTTCTCTTCTCCACACCCCAAGAAAACCATATATGACTTATGATGTCCATCGGCCATACGATGAGCTCCTACCCTCGCACATCAGGGGCAATCTGTTAACACCCAAAAAGTGTTCACTACCTCATCTACCCCACTACATGGCTCATTTGTCCTTTCTCCTACCATATTTCCCTTGAAAACCCTAAAAATCCCACTAAAGAGCCTCCAAAAGGCCTAAAATGCCTCCAAAAGACCATAAAACCATCAAAAAGCCTCCGAAAGGCTTAAAATGCCTCCAAAAGGCCATAAAACCTCTTTTTTCCTCCAAAATTCCTCTAAAAAAGAAAAAATCCCCTAAAAAAGGGAAGAAAAAATAAAATAATGAGGAAAAGGAGGAAAAAACCCTATACAGCTGCCCTAAACCATATGGTTTCCAAAACCATGGGCCAGCACTCCACCACCGAAAAACTATAAATAAGTGATGGAGACCCCTTATTTCACATCCACAATCATAAGCACCCTTACTCTGCCAAAATAGCTCTTGAAACCCTAGCTCACCCTTGAGCTACTTTCCCCTTGAGACCCCCTTTTGGCCCATTTCCACCATTGGAGAAAGAGAAGGAGCAAGTTGGAGCTTGGAGCAACCCTCTTGGACCACTGCAAAGGGATTCACCAACCTTCACATTGGAGGTATTACTAATATAAAAAACCATTTTTTGCATCTTGTTTTTCTGTTTCATGCATATGTTTAAGTAGTTTACATTTATGTTTTAGCATTTTTACTTCACCTTTACTGAACTGCTACTAAGGAGACCCTTCTCCTTAGTAGGTGCTCATTTGCACAAGCTAGGGGTAAAACCCTAGCAACACAAATGATCATATGTGGGATTATTATTTAAACCCTAACATAAAAACATAGAAAAAACAGAAAAATTGGGTGAAGAAGCAATCTTCAAACCCACTTTTGAAGGACAATTTGAAAAGGTTGAAGAACAATTGTAGGGAATTCCTTCTTATGTGGGTCATGTTTATTTCTAGTCTCAAAAGGTGATGAATCCTAACCAAAGGTTCATGGTCCTATAGTATGAAAATGCATACAAGATTCTCTTTCACCAATCCAAGGTATGTCCTCATGTTATCATTTCCTCAAGTTGTCAAATAATTCTTAAATAAATCTATAATTACATTGTTGGAATTCAAGGATTTTTTATATTATTGAGAAATGGTTTGGGGTATAAAATACTAGGTATTACTATTGCATGATGGGCATCAGCTATAGTTTCTTTCTTCAAATTGCAATGATATGATGGCTTGACAACTAGATTATTAGACTTATCATGATTTACCACACACTCACAATTGGGGAAGAAAGAAACAAATTGGCGGGACCCATAAAGAAGGAAGAACCCAAAATTTGTTTCAAAATTATCATTATATCCCTAAGTTCGAAGGGAATAGCAGGTTCCCAAAAGTAGAAAGACCTAAAAAAATTATGTGTAGTGTACAAACCCAATGTCATCTTACTTCATTAAATAATGTGTGCTAGATCAAATTTATTTTGTTCTTATTCTCCTTTTTGAAAGGTTGGAACTTGTGTTCTTTGGATGTGAATGGACTTCTAGGAAAAACTGTAATAGGTTGTATCCCTAACCTAGTTGCATTCTATTCCAATGTTTTTATATCAATATTGAGGTTGAAGTTAGGTTGAAAGAGTTGGGCCAGATGTTAAGAATTTTAAACTTGCATTCCCCTATGAAGAAAAAGATCCCTTTGGGGAAGGTCTTGGAGACACTAGTATCCTTCATCTTGACAATATCATAATTGGAGGGGAATTGAATGTATACCTCACTCAAAGAGATATTTGAGGAGTGGCAACAAGGAAGGATGCATAGCTCATTTTGTTTCTCATTTTTCTACTCATTTCTTCAAATTTCATAAATTGATTGATCTTACCTAATTAGTCCCCACATGGATAAATGGTAGAATAGGTAGAATCATAAATTTTAAAAGGGTAGATAGGATTTTGTTTATTTGATGTTACAACAAGACAAAATTAGGTCTTAGGTCGATTAGGGTGATTTTTCAAAGCATATTTCTATCCTACTACAATTTGAGTCAAATGGAAGTAATCAACTTACTTCGTTTAAGTTCAAACACTCTTGGATAGATAAGGGGTATTTCAAAGATGAAGTTATTAGAATTGGAGACATTATGATAGTAATAATGGGGATTCATCTATGTAGATGCACTTGCAAATTTTTAAAAGAGTCAAAAAACGTTACTAATTGGACTGAATTTTTGTTCACGAAAATCATAAGGATTTAAAAGAGGTGGAGAATGTATTAAAAAAAATCATAGTAATGAGGTAGCAGTGTTTTTAGAAAGTGGATTCCATACCCTCAAAGAGATGGAAGTGAAAAAGAAAGATCTTGCAAAATTAGAAATAGAATGGAGGCTCAAAAGCATATCCATTTGGTTCTAAGAAAGTGATAGAAATAATAATAAAAATCCATAAGTTCGCAAGCCATCAAAGAAACTTAAATACTGTTTGGGAAATTTGTAACCCAAATGGATCTAGGGTTAATCATTTTGAGGAGATAAATATAGTTGGAAATGTGGGAACATAATAAACCCATTTAATACTTAGGATACAAATATTAATCATTTTTTATTAAATTCCTACCTACTAGCCTAGATAGTTGGCATCCACTTGCACCACTTGGTAAATACTTGCCATATATACCCCAGGAGTGCTTTTATTCTAATTTGGGTTTGATAATGTACACTTTATTGACATCCAGAATTAGTAATTGCACCTTCCTACAAATTATGTCTTTATTCTTCTTTATTCTATATTTTCTGTGGATAAGGTAAAGCTAATCAACTAGGAAACTGCTATCTTTTGTTTCCAACCCATACTCCATTATTTTCTCTCCATATTCCAATATTAGCATGTTTTTCCATCATTCGTGACAAATAACTCATGATTTAGCTAATTCGTGAGTTCCTTGAATGATTTGGGGAGTGCTTTAGCTACCTATGGGGGTTTATCATATTTGGTAAGTATAATTTATGAGCTAGCATGAGTTGTCTTCTGCCAACTCAATTTTCCTTTATAAGGATGTATTACTATTGTAATAATTAATCAAGTATTTCATTAATCAATAAATTCATTGATCCAATAATCAATTATTCATTGGATCACTTCTCTTGTATTCCGTCTCTTTATTCTTCTCTCTATTTTCCTCGTGCATACTTCTAAAAATTATCTTACTAGAAAGATCTACCTCTTGTGCTTATTCTTTGCATGAAGACTCTTTTTCTAATGGTATCATAGCTACAATTTCTACATGTTGTCAGAGAAAAATGTTGTTCAAGTTCAATAGAGTTGAGGAGATATCTATTCTATCTACCAAAGCGCATCCAGAATCATATCCCTCTCTAAAGAAGAGCTTCATTTAAGCTTACAATATTTTCTCCTAGATTTATTTGTACACGTTGTAGAGAGTATCTCCTTGAGCACATCGACATCTCAATATGTATTCTTCTTCAGATATGATCCTGACTCCCTTCAACTATCACGAATGGAAATCCAAAATTGGCATTCTATTACGCAGTAAGGGACTCTATAAAGTTTCTATGGATTTAGAAAATGAATCAAATTCTCTCGTTGAGAAAGCTAACTGACATAATAGGTTGGATGAAGCATGTGTAGAGTCTTTGCCTCTCTATTTCCCCTGATCTACTCTTTCATCTAGATGGTTTGACCATGCCAAACCAAGTATGGACCATACTTGAGTCTCTTTTTGGAGTTCAAGATGAGATCAGAGCGCATCAGTTGGAGAATGATTTATTCTCATTGAGACCAAGAAGTTTTGATTCTATTGAGGGTTTATTCACGAAATTCAAGTCACTTGTTTTATTTCTCAAGCAACGTGAGATTAAAAAAAATGAATATCAATTAATCCTTTCCATCCTATCAAAATTGGGTCTTGAATACTTAGTTTTTGTGTCTACTTTTCATGCTACTATGCTTGCTATTTCTAATTGGAAAATTCCTTCTTTGATTTTATTCTTTGCGTTAAGCTCTTAATGATAGCACATTACCCCATATCGTGTGGCACATTACCCCCCTATATTGTGGTTCATTACATACTATTTTTGTCGGCATGGGTCTATTATTGGGTCTATTAGTTGTTATTATACACCTTTGTCTCCTATATATCGGAAAGAGATATGCTCATTTTAGTCATCAATGTATCTTTGCTTATCTTGTGTACTTAGTACATTGTGAAAGGAGGTTCCTCCCTCGAAGAGGATCAATATTTATCTTCATTATTCCTTTTTAAGGAATGGATTACTCTCGTATTTTCTATTTATCCTATTTTTATGCTATTTCTAGGACTTGGTTGCATAACATTTGGTATCGAAGCTCTTTCCTCGAGACTGGCTTCTGCAAAACAAATCATATTGGAATTTTCACTACAACGTTTTTTCTACAAGGATTCAAAGAATGAGGTTAAAAATACACTTCTATAATAGGCTTAAATATCTCTAGTTCAAAATTCAAATCCTGATCCCTTATCATTTCAAAGATAATCATGGAGGAATCTAGGGTTTTTTACTAGTCCAAAACCTAGTCTAAAACAAGTGTTCTAGGGAAAAGGTCATATATGAGGCATATGTTAGATTTGTATCATTCAAGCTAGAATTATGATATTAGGATCTTATCTAAGAGAATAGCATGCATAGAAATAAAACACAAGAGACAATGAACACAATGATTTTCCTCATGGAAACCATAAAGGAGAAAACCCCGAAACTTCCTCAGAGATAGAATCAACACCAAAAATAAAACCCAAAAACATAAAGATGATCTCCCAACAGCAGTAGTCTCTCTCTTGTCCCAACAACTTCTCTCTCACTCATGCGCCACAATGAGTGAGTGTGTGTGTGATAAATAGAGAGGCTCACTCTCTATTTATATTCTTTCGTTCACTTGAATCCCACTACAACATGTCGGCCTCACTTAAAAATGACTCAGCCGGGGTTGAATTCTCTAGGATAGTATAATAACCCTAGGGCCCCACAACTGTGGGGAATTTAACCCTTGATCAATAGGAGGGTTACCCACAATGACTTGACATGACTTGTTTACATTATAGAACCTCCCGATGGGAACATCGGGGCATGACATGACTCAATTACATTACAGATACTTCCTAGAATAAACATCAAGGTACAATACATAATATATACAAGTGAATACATTCTGAAGTTACAATTACATCAACACTCCCTCTTAACTAGGAAGGTATTCTCTTGACACAATTTATCAGCACAAGTCTTCTTCTCTATATCATCTAGATCATCATCGAGTTCTCTTCATCTTCAAGTCATCTTCATCTTCAGGTCATCTTTATCTTCAAGTAATCTTCATCTGGATATAGATCATCACTCGATCTGGATCATCTCTGTTGGATCAACATCAGTGGATCTGGATCATCACTCAATATGGATCATCATCACTCGTTCTGGATCATCACTCGATCTGGATCATCACTGCTGGATCATCATCACTGGATCTAGATCATCAATCAATCTGGATCATCACTAGATCTTGATCATCACTCGATCTGGATCATCACTACTGGATCATCATCATGGGTGTTATCTCATGATTCTTCTCATCACAAGAAGTTCTATAGAGCCAGCCCTTTTTCATGCTAGTTGTAGTCCTAGCCTCCATGTAGGTCTTCTTCAGCGCTTATATCTGACCCTAAGTTAGAATGGCCCACCCAGCACTTACATCTGACCATGAGAAGAACACATCCAACACCATGTCAGAAATCCATGCCCAACCCTCACATCTGACCATGCAGGAACACATCCCACAACCATGTTAGAAAGGCCCAGAACTTACATTCACCAGCATGATAGGACACACCTACTATCATCTGTGAAAAGGCACAGCACTCACATCCACTAGCATGATAGGACACACCTACTATCATCTATGGAAAGGCTCGGTACTTACATCCACCAGCATGGTAGGACACACATACTACCATCTGTGGAAAGGCACAGCAATTACAATCACCAACATGGTAGGACACACCTACTACCATCTATGAAAAGGCACAGCACTCACATCTGACCATGGAAGGAACTTAATCCTCTCACCATGTCAGAATGGCTCTCAGTCCCAGACTGAGGGTTCTTGGTAACTGACCAGGTGCCTCCATTCTCCTAGAGAATGGCATCATCCCTTATATTTGATCAAGTGGGAACACATCCCTCAATCACATCAGAATGGCCATGCAATCATATCTAATCATATGAGAACACATCTCACGGTCATATTAGAATGGCCCTCGGTCCTAGACTAAGCTTTCCTGGTAACTGACCAGGTGCCTCCATTCAAAGAATGGAAACAACCCTTATATAGGATCAAGTGGGAACACATCCCTCGATCACATAAGAATGGTCATGCACTCATATCTGATCATGTGATAACACATCCCACACTCATATCAGAATGGCCCTCAGTCCTAGACTAATTATTCCTGGTAACTAACCAGGTACCTCCATTCAAAGAATGGAAATAGCCCTTATATCTGATCATGTAGGAACCAATCCTAAAGTCATATCAGAATGGCTCAGCACTCATATCTGACATGGAAGGAACCAATCCTCTCACCATGAAATAATGGCTCGGCCCTTACATCTGACCATGGAAGGAACCAATGCTCTCACCATGTCAGAATGGCTCACAAACTCATCACTTCCCTTTGGAGAGAATCTCAATCTGGAGAACACCAAGCTTCTCCCTGAAGTATTCAAACTTCACTCTAGCCAATGGATTTGTCAACACATCAGCTATATGTTCATCTGTCGCAACATACTGGAGCTTCACTGCTCCTCTCTGCACCATATCCCTAATATATTGATATTTGATCTCGATATGCTTCAACTTGTCATGGAACATAGGGTTCTATGACAACTTCACACAACTCTAGTTGTTGCAATATATACAAGTAGCATCCAAATGGAGATCAAATAAATCATACAGTAGCTTCCTTAGCCATACTGCCTCACAACTGGCTGAACAAGCTGCGACATACTCTGCTTCAGCTGTACTCAGTGCCACATAGGACTACTTCTTGCTAAACCAAGAGATCACACCTGATCCCATACTGAAGCAACACCCTGAAGTGCTCTTCCTATCGATGGAATTGCTTGACCAATTTGAATCAACATAACCCTCCAAGTTAATCTTATGATTCACCTCATACTTGAGCCAATAATCAACTGTACCCCTCAGGTACCTCAGAATATGCTTTGTAGCATTCAAGTGAACATGTCTCAGATCTGTCAAGAACTGGCTCAAGGTGTTCACAGCAAAGAAAATATCTGGTCTCGTATTCATTAGGTACATCAAGGACCAAATCATCTGACGATACATCGTAGCATCAACCGATTCTGATGAAGCATCACTCAATAGCTTTAGGTTCTATGCCATAGGTGTGGTCATGGCCTTGCAGTCCATCATCCTAAATCTCTTCAGGATCTCTACTGCATACTTCCCTTGTCCAAGGAAGATTCCATCTGCAATCTGCCACACCTCCATGCCTAGAAAAATAGTGCATCAACACATAACAGGAGCATCACTGGTCTTTCACCTTCAACCTTGAAGCAAAGGTTGGAATCCACTTTACTCTCAGTAAAGCCTAGAGTCATCAGTAATCTATCCATCCTTTCGTACCATTTCAAACCTTAGGATCATCTGCAGTCACTCCCTCTGAAGTGGAGCATCATACTCCCTCTATCTTTCATACTCTATGCACTAAAACATTATGTACCAGAGTGACAAGTAGCTTCCTATGCTACTAATATTCTATGTATCCATCTAGGATCACTGGATACCAAGATCCTCTATCTTGAACTTTTTCAAAAGTTCTTCTTGCACCCATCTATGAGCTTGTCATCCTCTATAGGATTTCATCTTCAACCTTGTAGAAAAGGTTAAGATATTCATCAATCTCATCATGTATGTGTTATCCCATGGGTGTCTTCTAAGCTCGTACAAGTCCTTCTTTCATTTGCACACATGATTCTACCTATCATGTGTCTCAACTCCCACTGGCTGCAATTGTCTCTTCGTAGTCTATGCCTTCTTTTCGTGAGAAGCCTCGTGCTATGAATCTTTCCTTGTATCCCATGATGTTTCCATCTACTACATAATGGAACTACAAACTTCCCTTCATGTATCAATACTGCATCCTAGACATCATTCTTCTTGAACTGGTCTTCCCTTTCTTCTTGGTTACTTCTTCATAGCTGGAAGGTTCTGCAACAATGATGTCGCTGCATTCATCATATTATTCTTCATCTCGAACTGTCGTCACTTGTTCTTCGGAACAAGTATCATCCTTCTTTGCTTGTAGGCGATTTTACGCGATATTTCCTACAAGTCAAATGCATTAGTTGTATGGTTAGAAACATTTCATAAGACATATTCATAATGGAAAATTCTTATGCATAAATATATGATCATGAAACTATTTTAGCCAATACAACATTCATCCATATCTCACAGAAACTTTTCTAGATGCCTTCCATCTCTACCAGGACAACATTGATATTGTGCACTAATCCAATATGGTAGCAAAGAGGTTTCATTCTAGATAAGTAGCAATGGAGAGTTGTATAGTACCATGAGCTACTTACCCATTACATGCATATTAGTAGTATATTGTCATTAATGCAAACATTCTATCATGCATAACACATCAACTGAAAATGCAAATCAAAACAATATCATGAAATGACAATTGAATACTTATCTTTATTTGTTTCATGGGTAGACTCCTTCTTGAGCCTTTATCGTCTTCTTCATTCATAATAGCATCATTTCTTATCCAAATGATAAGATGGATAAGAGGTTCTTCAAGATTTGAGTTCTTCATATTCCTCATTGCTTGAGGTATCTTATTTGGATGGTGAGAGCTTGATATTCAGTTGCTCCCATCTTCTCTTCTCTTATTATGAGTAGAGATTCTTCTTCTTCCCAGAGTTTGCTGAAAGTAATCACTTCCTTCTGGCACACATTCCTTGCATGAATGAATCCCATGATCCTAGGAGGCCATTCAAGGTGGCTATCACCACTTCTGTATTTTCCACTTCTTCTTTTACTGCTTCAATTTGTTCTTTGATTTGAGACACCCTCGTAAAATATGACTGTATGGTCTCTGCATTCTGGATCTTCTCATTCTTCAAATGTTTTCTCAAAGTCATATTCTGATTTATGTTCTTCCCTTCAAATAGCTTGGTCAAGGAATCAAACATCTCTTTCAGTGTCTTTAGGGGAGACACTTGTGGTACAAGGTGATCCATGATTGAATCAGCAATGATCTTCTTAGCCTTGACCAATTTCTTCTTGTGTAAGGCTTTGAGCCTTATCTCCCTCTGGAACTAGAACATCTCTACTCATGTAGGTGTCCAATTCATTTTCTTCAGAGAGCTCATATACTTCCATGCTTGGAAGTTGTCAACTTCACCAAGCTTATCATCAAGCTGATGTGATAGATCACTTTGAAATGAGAACCTCAAATGAAAATAGCAAAATAGTAGATCTTACTGATTTGTGGTGTCCATCCTGGTTTTGGAGCTAGCAGATCTAGGGTTTGTTAGAGAAACCGTAATTTTAAAAACTTGGAATATTTCAAATCTGATTGGACAAAAAGATATATCTCTTCAAGGTAAGTTTTCCAATGTACTCCTTTTCTGAAAACAGTGGAGGGAAGCTCCCAGAATAGGAAGCCCTAGTTTACCAATTTCTTCTGCATAAATTCCTGATATTGTTTCTACAATATCTCTGAAATTACAACTCCTCTATGTCTATAAATTCTCACTACAGTAGCCTCTCCTGTCCTTGTTTCAACACCATAGGTTTCATCAGAATTGGTTTCACCAATTGGGACTTATGATCATTTTCCCAAGGTGACCTGCTATAGGACTGTTCAGAACAACGAAGTTGTACGGACTTCCACGTGCCACTGTTTCGTATTATGGGTATAAAACTTGGACCACAGAGATTACAGTCTGTTCCCCTTTTGGAACATCTTCATAAATTGTATTTGGACCTTTGTAGCCCAATATATAGCAATTCTCCCCAGGTGTCCTGTTTAGGGATGAATCCTGGAAGAGGTTGGAACCCTAACTTGGAGGGCTCATATCTCCCAGAATATAGCGAATCTGAGGCTAAAGTTTGGATACAGTGTCAATCAATATTGTTTCTTCTCCCTGTGAAAGTTTCCACTCCCGAGCCTTCTCCAATATCTATATATAGCAAATGTACAAAAACGTATCAGTTTTAGTATTTAGGGTTTTCCAACTCGGGGTCAAAGTAGGGTTTGACTTTCCCTTCTGAAGTGTGTGTCTTTGAACCATCATCTCTAGAGAAGGATTTCATGATGGAAAGAAAGGTTGAAAGTAAAAATATGGAAATGACTACTAGAAAATCCTTCTCCAACACATACAGAGAAAATAATGTTCTCTCTTCTAAGCCACCACAAAGGTTGACACCCCAAAAACTATATGAAAGAAGAGAAAAAGGATTATTCTTTAATTGTGACAAAAAGTATAGTAAGAGACATAAGTGCGGTGAGACAAAATTATTCTACATGTATTGTCAAGAGGAAGAACCAAAAGAAGAGGAATCATCTTAAGAAGAGGGGACTTCATAAGAAATAGAAGAGGATACTTCAAAAGAAATTACTTCTGCCATATCTTGTCATGCATTGGCTGGAATTAGCACTCCTCAAACTGTCAACATCAAGGGATACATAAAAAAGAAGAAGGTAATAGTGTTTATTCATTCTGGTAGTACTCATAATTTCATTCAGTGTAAATTATCAAAAGTTCTTAATTTCTTTATATATCCAACACCAGAGTTTGAAGTAATGATTGCAGATGAATGAACTATAAATTGCTCAGGGAAATAACATAATATCAATCTATCTATGGGTGAATATGTATTGAATATTCCAATGATTTCTATCCCAATGGGTGGTGATAATGTTGTCTTAGGTGTCCAATGGTTATAATCATTGGGAATAGTGGCTTTTAAGTTTTTTTAAAAATCATGAAATTTTCATGGGAAGGAAAAGAATATGAATTAAATGGTATCACTGGAAAACCAAGCAAGGTGATAAGCTCAAATGATATGACAAAGTTGTTAAAAAAGGGACATCAAGGTGTAGTTGCACAATTATGCTCATTAGATGTTCAAATCTCAAAGTTCCCTATCTCCCCATATCTCCAAGGGTCATTAATAAGCATTCCAAGGTATTTGAATATATTCCCAAAGGTCTTCCACCTATTCGAGACTTTTATCATGCTATCCACTTAATTCCAGGAAGTGTACATCCTAACATTAGACCTTACCAATATCCCTATCGCCAGAAGAGTGAAATTGAGTGTATGGTTTTCAAAACATTAGAGGATGGAATAATTAGGCCTAGACAAAGTTCTTACTCTGCACCAGTTGTAATGGTACCCAATCTATATGGATCATGGCATGTGTGTCCTAATTATAGAGAGATAAACAAGATCAACATTAAAGATAAATTTCACATTCCTATCATTGATGAATTGTTAGATGAATTACATGGAGAATTTCTCTTCACAAAGTTGGATCTTTTTTTGGGTATCATCATATTCGAATGAAAGATTAATACATCCCCAAAACAACATCCAAAACTCATGAAGGTTGCTATGAATTTGTTGTCATTCCATTTGATCTCACAAATGCACCTTCCACATTTCAAGGTTTGATTAATTCTATTTTCAAGAAAAAATGTGTTGGTATTCTTTGATGATATACAAATCTATAGAAAGTTTTGGGAAGAACATGTTGACAAGGTACTATAACTACTAAAGGAGAAAGAATTGTATGCAAAACCCTCAAAATTTTTCTTTGGGATAAAGGAGGTATATTATTTGGGTCATAATGTATCTCATGAAGGTGTCAAGTTAGACCCTAACAAAATTAAACCCATTATAGACTGGACGATTCCCAAAACACTGAATAGTATTCGAGGATTCTTAGGTCTGACGGGGTACTACCACAAGTTTGTTTGGAACTATGTAACAATAGCAAATCCTCTAACAACGTTACTGAAGAAAGATGCATTTTCTTGGACTTCAGAGGAAGCTCAAGCTTTTCAACAAATCAAAGAGGCCATCTATAAAGCTAATGTTTTGGAGACATCAGACTTCACAAAAACCTTTATTTTGGAATGTGACGCTTCAGGAAATGGAATTGGAGTTGTACGAATGCAAGAAGGACACCCTCGTTCCTTCACAAGTCATCCAATCAAGGGAAATAACATAATAAATCCCATTTATGAGAAGGAAATGTTGGTGATACTACATTCCTTGAATCAATGGTGCCCCTATCTTATAGGATGGCATTTCAAGGTGAAAACTGATTATGATAGCCTTCAGTACTTCTTGGAACAAAGGCTATCTTCCGAAGTGAAAAAAATAATGGGTGACAAAGATGTTGGGATATAACTTTGAAATCATATACAAAATGGGGAAGCAAAATGTTGTCGCACATGCACTCTCCAAGAATATGAGAATGTAGAAGCATTACTCTATGCTATCTCTATCATCCAACCAAATTGTATAGCAGAAGCAAGGGATGAATAGAAAAAATAGAAGAAATATGGACATTTATTCAAAATATGCAGTAGGATCCTAGTGCTCTAATACATTTAGGTGGAAATATGACTTGTTATGGTAGATATATCATTTATATATTGGTAAGAGTTCCCAGCTCAAGCAAAAGGTACTTTTGAATTCCTCTCCTCACCAATACGAGGGCACTCAGGTTTCTTAAAAATCTACCACATGGTAAGGAAAGATTTTTTGGGATGGTCTTAAAACTAATGTTCAAATATTTGTGACAAAATAAAGTGGAAACAATTAATAACCTCGATCTCCTACAACCACTTTCCATTCCAAGCCAAAGGTGGATAGAGGTCTCGATGGATTTTATCACATATTTAGAAAAGTTTGAAGGAAATAGTATTATCATGGTTGTTGTTGATAGACTTACTAAATATGCACACTTATGTGCACTATCTCACCCTTTCAAAGAAATCACGGTCACCAATTATTTTATGGATACAATCCAAAAACTACATGGTACTCAAAATATTATAGTAAGTGATAGGGGTCTTGTTTTCACTGGAATTGTTTGGACCGAATTATTTTCTTGTTTGCGCACTCAACTGGCTCATAGGTCATCTTATCATCCTCAATCTGATGGAGAAACAGAGATCATAAACAAATGTTTGGAAGGGTATCTTCGATATTTTGTAGATGATAAAGAAACACAATGGGTCAAGTGGTTACCTTTGGTAGAATGGTGGTATAACACTTCCTTCCATACATCAGCAAAAATGACCCCATTTATGGAACTTTATGGCTATCATATTCCACCAATATCCATCACATATTCAATAAGAGACTCCTCAAATTTTCAAGTAGTGGAATACCACATGAATCATCAACAAAAAGTTCTTCAACTCTAAAGGACAACCTAAATGTAGCACAAAATCAAATGAAACAACAAGCAGATCAACATCACAGTGATCAAAGCCTTAATGTGGGGGATTGGGTGCTTTTAAGAATACAACTATATAAATAGATATCCATGAAGAGAACCAAGAAGGATAATAAGTTATTGCCTAAATACTACGGTCCCTACAATTTATTACAAAATATTGGTAATATGGCCTACAAATTGGAACTATCTACATCTTCACAAGTCCATCCAGTTTCCATGTTTCCTCTTTAAATAAGGTAATCAGTGACAGGCTACCAATTCAAATGATATTATTAGAACTTGATGGGGAAGTAAAATCATCTTATATCCTGAAGAAATCATTGAAATAAGAACTAGACATCTTTGAAATCAATCTATTCCAGAGTATATCATTAAATGGAAGAACTTACCCACAAAAGATTCAGCATTGGAAGATGAGTCCTTTATACAGTAGCATCCATAACCACTTCAGCGTTGAATACAATACTTTTTGAAGGGGAGGGGCATGTTAATCCATTAATGATGGCACACTACCCCATATAGTGTGTAACATTTCCCCCTATATTGTTGTGTATTACATATTATATATGTCATCTTGGGTCGTTAGTTGTTATTATACATTTTTGTCTCATATATATAGGAAGGATATATCCTCATTTTAGTCATCATTGTATCTTATACTATATTGTGTACTTAGTACATTGTGTAAGGAGGTCCCTCCTTTGAATATAATTGATATTTATCTCTATTATTCATTGTTAAGGCGTGGATTACTCTCTTATTGTCTATTTCTACGCTTTTTATGATATTTATGGGACTTGGTTGCATAACACTTTGATTCACTGACAAAGGAGAAAGATAAATTGATCCATATTGGTGCTCTTATATATTCCAATTGAAAGCATCATTCTCTCATAGTTCAAGGAAGGAATAATATCAAATCCACAGAGAAGCAAATTGTGAAAGAGAAGAAGCCAAAGTCAGATATTGAAGATGAAAGTTTGAAGCCTACTGATGAAGGTTCAATGAAGAAAGTAAAGAAGAAAGAAAGTACATACAAGTGTTATTATTTCAGAAATGGATTTCATCTTGATAAGAAAAGTTTCAAGAATAATATGGACATCATCTCTCATCTTCTTGAGAATCACAATATCGAAGTTCCAGATGAGCTAGAGAAGCATGTTGATTCTTCATAACACTGTCATAGTGCGTAGTTCCAAGGTGATATAAACTATGAATTGAGTGTGATATTTAAATAATTTACTCACATGTCTAATATAGACTTACCTTATGATGTATCAAAATCAGAAATATCAGTTTCTTTCTCTGATAATCCACCTATCAATCTCCTAGATTCATCTCTCAATGATTGTGATTTTTCACTAGATCCTTACTTGTCTTTAAGCATCTCTTCCTCACTACATAATTATGAGTTAGAAGCATGTTTTCAGGATGACATGCATGTCATGAAACCATTAATACCACCATACATACTATCGAACATACCTCTGAATACTCCTAATACTATATAAACCCCAAGTTCACTACATGTTTCCTCATTGGTTTCTGATGTAGTGTTACTTATATCAAATGGTTTCAAGTCTTGCCTATTTTTCACTGGTTGGTTATATATGATCTTAGTCATCATTGGAATTATATTACACATTTTTTTATATTTTCTAAGCACTTATGGTTCAAATATCAATTCCATTCATCATTTATATTTTTACACTCATCATCTTTCCCTAGTTGCTCATGCTTTTCCTAGTCTATCCTTATATCCAATGGAGATACTGAAGCCTTTGTATTTTCTATTCCATATGATAATATATATGATATATCAGAGAATTTTCATCATCATATCATATCTGGGAAGGTTCTACATCACATTGGAAGAAAGATATGGGATCCGTATCACAATTTCGCAGCTATACAAGGAATTGATTGTGTTACTGATTGTCTTAATTTTTGTACTCTTTGGGAAGGAGTATGCACATATCTATTTTCCATTTAATATTTGTTTTCATATCAAAGTTTTTTAGCATAAATAAGCATTTATAAAATTCTCCTACTTAATCATATGATGAGATACAAGGAGTCTTTCCTCTTCTTTCTTGCAGATTCTACACTCTAATGCATGATCATGGAGTTCATGATTCCTTCATCAAATTATTTCACTAGAAGCAGTTAATTTAGCTCATTAAAGTGAAGATAAAGACATAATTGAAGACATATTTCAAATTTTGTGCATTTTCCTTTCTTGAGGGAGTATTTTCCCCATTTGGTTTTTACTCTTTCCTCAGCTTTTCTAGACATGAATAATTGTAAAGGGTGACCATAGCCTTGTTGTTGGGCCCTATATCCACCTATATGCACCATATGCATTTGATTATTTCAGACATAAACATCATAAATTCATAATTAAAGGGGGTTGTGGGAATATAATAAACCCACTTAATACTTAGGATAAAAATATTTAATCATTTTTATTAAAATTCTACCTACTAGCCTAGGTAGTTGGCATCCACTTGAACCACTTGGTCAATACTTGCCATATATAACCCATGAGCACTTTTATCATGATTTTGGTTTGGTCATGTTCACTTTATTGACTACCATAATTAGTAACTGTGTCTTCTTGCGGATTGTGTCTTTATTATGCTTTATTCCATCTTTTCTGTGGATAAGGTAAAGCTAGTCAACTAGGAAACTTCTATCTTTTGTTTCCAACCCATCCTCCATTATTTTCTCTCCATATATCATGATTGGCATGTTTTTCCATCATTCATGACAACTCACTCATGCTTTAGCTAATTCATAAGGTCCTTGATTGATTTGGGAGTGCTTTAGCCACCTATGAGAGTTTATCATGTTTGGTAAGTCTGATTTATGAGCTAGCATGAGTTGTCTTCCACCAACTCAATTTTCCTTTATAAGGATGTATTACTATTGTAATAATCAATCAAATATTTGGTTAATCAATCAAGTCATTGATTAAATAATCAATTATTCATTGGATCGCTTCTCTTGTATTCAATATCTTTCTTCTTCTCTCTATTTTCCCTGTGCATACTTGTGAGAATAATCTTAATGGAAAGATATACCTCATGTGCTTCTTCTTTGCATCAAGGCTATTTTTCTAATGGTATAAGGGATGCAATTTCTATAGGAAAGTAGAACTTCAAAAGTATTTTTAAGGATCTAAAATCAAGTAATATTGGTGAAATAATGAAAATCATTGGGCTACTTATCAAGCATATCAATAATGAAATGAACATAGATTTGGAGGTAGAGATATCCAATGAGGATAGAAATTTTTTTTTATTTCTTTGAAAAATGAAAAAAGCCTTGGGTCCAATGGCTAGATAGTAGAATTCTTTATAGGATTTTATGATTTCATGATAAATTATCTATAAATAATGGTAGGAATCTAGAAGCTCCAAAAGAGTGTTAGGATACATCAACTATAATTCAATAGCCATTGTCCCAAAAGGAAATTACCCTTCTTCATTTGAAAAGTTCATAACCTTTTCTTTCCAAAATTTGGTTTATAAATTGATTTCCAAAATCATTGCAAACATGTTAAAATGGATCTTGTCAAGGGAAATTTCTGAAAACAATTTGGATTTATCTTTAATAGAAAAATCCATGGTGGAATCTAGGAAGGTATGTGCACATTAAAAACATACAAGATCCCTACTCTCGTGATGAAGTTGGATATTGCTAAATCATATGACAAGTGAATTGTCTCCTCCTTACATTGTTGCTAATTCAGTTGGGTATGAATTTCCAAACAATAGAATGGATAATTAGATGCATTACTTAATATTCTTTTGCAATCCTAATCAAAGGTTCACATATTAGTGTCTTCACTTATTCGAAAGGTCAGTTCCAAGGGTTTCCACTTTCTCCCTTTTTTTTCCTATTCATCGTTGAAGGATTAAGTTTTTATCAAGGATGCAAGAAGAAGAGGAACTATAATAGGAATAATATTTTACATCTCAATGATCATTTCGAATATGTTTTTCATTGATGATACCATTATATTTGGAAAATAATTTTTATGGGATTGATTGTGTCTTAAGTATAAAAAAGATCATGGGCATCTATTGTGGGGATAAGAGTAAGGAAATCAATATGAGGAAACCCACAATGTCATCCAATGGTGTGGCGAAGAATGAAAACACGGTTTGTGAATTTATTTCCTATGAATGTTCTAGACCTAGACCAAAAAATAAAATAATTAGGTTTTATTTTAAAACCTAATGATTACATGTATGATGATTGGACTTGGTTGTACAGAAAATTGAGACTACAAGTGCCTTAATATAGTGTAATTCATGGTTGTTTAGGGTGGGATTAGTCCTAATAAACGTAGTGATGGAAAGTATACTAGTGTATTGGATTACCATTGCTCATATTCCTAAAGGAACTATAACTAAGATCAAGAAGAAACACTTTAGTTTCCTTTCGACCGATAAGAGGGAAAATGAAGGAATTACTTTAGTAAATTCAAACAAAGTGGAATACTGTTATCAGGAATATTGCACCTTCTACAAACAGAAGTTGTTCCTCTGGTTTGAATGGTTCAGATCTAGAACAAATGAGTGAACGACAAAGGATGAAGACCTTCCCTAAATTCTATAGACACCTGGAATACTGCTTTGATTATGAACCTGTGTACCTGCAAACATATCAAACATACAAGCACATCAAAGCTACCAGAAAATCATCTACATATCCATGCTAGTGACTAAGGAATCTAGCAACATATACATGTGAAATCAAAACAACAGAAATGTGGGACGGAAATCAGCTTTGCATTAATAATGTATGGAGAAGCTTACAACCATCGCCTTAGTGTCAAAAAGCTCCTCCAAGAGACAAACACTTCATCCCCATAAGCTCCAACTTTGCTCTCTATGCTCTCCAATGGTTTGTACTAGGTAGTCAATTCAACAACATAACAATACCTCTATAGTTCTCCCCCTCAACTATGGATATGAGCTTGTATTTATAAGGCTCAATGGATAGGGATAGTTGAGAGAATTATGGGTGAGGTGGCTCCAAGATCCTACCAAGGGGGATATCGAGCTCAAACTAACCCATAATGATATGGATAAGGGAGGACACGAGGCTCATGATCTAGAAGCCTCGAGAAACTTCTCTTTTTCCCATTTTACGCAGGGTACCGCTTTTGTTCCCTTATGACAGAGCGGTTTAGATGAGAAATGCTTTAAGAACAAAGCCTATAGGTGGTGGCACCGCTTCTCTATAACAAGATACAGGTGGTGCTGAAGAAGGTACCACTCATCAGCCACAGGGTAAGCTCAGTGCTAGGTTTTTTCAAGTAGAATTGACAAACAGAGCAAGTTTCCACTCCAAGTGTTGGGATTAAGGACAAACATGGAAGTTAAGGATCTCATCACATGATGGTGACAGGATTTAGGTATAACAAAAAATTTAAAGAAGCTAGTGGTTGGGATCTAAAAGGAATTCATATTTTCAATTCAGATCTTATTGTTAAAAGTATATGGATACTACTCTACAATTAAGGAATTTGGGGAAAGGTTATGAAAGACAAATATGTGAGAAGGATTTTCATAGCAGACTGGTTTAGACAAGAAATAAAGAAGTCAACTAGATGTTCTATTCATGCATGGAATCCATAATGAAATATTTCCCTTTATTTGATAAATAGAAAACATGGAATATTGGAAGAGGGAATAGTGTGAGAATTGGGGAAGATGCCTAGGTTGATTGCATTATGAAGAAATGACAAGCCTAGACCTCCATCCCTTAGGAATTTCTTCTTTGGAAGATCTATCTTTTGAATGATGGAAAAGTTGTTTAGTGTTGTTTATGGAAGTTGGTAGAAGATATAGACTTATAAGGATAAAATTGTGAAGAATGGAATCATTTTTTAAGCCAAAATTCCAATGCCATAAAACTTTATGATCATGATTATTTAATTAAGTGATCCAAAATTCTAGTGTCTATAAAGTACACTACAAAGTTGGAGTACAAGGAAAAGAACGAACAAGGTTTATTGAGGGAGATATATTGGTGGTGGACCTTAGTTTGGAATTTAGAGAGTCCTTTGAAAGCTATAATATTTTTTTGTTTAACTTCAGCTAGCAAACATTTAACTTGGGATAATTTCCAAAAGAGAAATATGCAAGGTCCAAGAAGATGTATATTGTGCAAAACCAGCGATAAATATGTGATCACTTGTTTGTTTCTTTTCCTTTTTCTAGAATTGATTGGTTTGTGATATTATAGATTACAAGTGGGAAAAATAAAATGGAGTAGAGGTGTCTATTTATAGGATGTTTAAATATTATATAGTAGATAAATAAATAAATAAAGTTATGTCTTTATCTCGCTTTGTGATTTGGGGCATTTGGGGTATTTGGTTATTTAGAAAAAAATGGGTTTCCAAGGTTTAGAATTGATCCCAACCCATGCTCCCTATAAAATTAGGAGCACCTACAATGGAAATTGGTCTTCCACAAAAGAGAAACCAGACAGATTTTAAAGGAACCTAAAATTGACTTTGAACATGGGTGATTCCATGAAGATGGGTAACAGTTTTTGGCCAAATTTGGCGATGAAAACCTGATTTTTTACTCATGTGCTAGATAGAAGCCCTCAAAACGCATATATGCCATGTGAATTTTGACTTGCAGTAAAAAAACAAATTGTAGAATATTATGTTGGCTTCATAGTGATATTTTTTTTCAAATATTCCGATGTCATTTAATGTGTGAATTTTTGCATTTAATGAACTGTGTGACCTTTAAAATTTGAAGAAGCTAATAAGTGGCTCGTGTCCACGTAGAGTAATTCAATCTTGCATTAATAATTTTAAAAAAATAT
>LPNX010437326.1:564459-592631 GCA_001517045.1 Pseudotsuga menziesii | reverse complement strand
GCGTTGACTCAAGCATAGGTCCTACATTCAAATCATTTGACTCAAGCATAGGTCCTACATTCTGTTGCATTCAATATTCTTTCCTGAGCTCCGGTGGTGATTCTAGGTTAGAGTTTCATTGATCGTACTTACATCTCCAAGTATTATTGCGGTTAATCCTCTGATTAAAAATGCCACATAATTCTTTTCTTTGTTGGGGCTCTGTTCCACATAGATTAGTCCTTTATATAACTTCTTTCAAGGTCTTTTGCAATTTCCAGAGGCATAAGGGAATGTCCATATCTAGTTAATTCACCTGTTACAGTGCAAGTTCTAGCACCATTTTTTTTAATATGGCATCGACATTTATCAAAGGAAGTGAGTAGTAATCATTAACATAGGTTTTGAAATTCATAGTAGCTTGCATGACCCATATTTATGTGAATAGTATTCATTAACGTATGTTTTTTCAATTCACAATCGATATTTATCAGCCTTTGGTGGAAAACACAGTTTCCTTCCTCTGATTTGTGTCCTTTTCTTTCGATGATCTACTCTAGATAATAATTCAAGAACATTTTCTTCTTCCGTGCATATATTTATCTTTATTTGATTATTTGATCTCTCTGGTAGAGTTGATAACCTTGCATTATGTTTATTCAAGAGCTTTCTTTTCTTCTTTAGAATGGAATTCTAATGCAAAGAAGTGTTTGGAACTACCCTAACTTCATTTTATTTAGTCACAAACGTAGAAAGCACATGATCTTTGACATTAGGAACATAATTTTCATGAATATTTTCAAAATATTTTTCACCCTTCAAATTTTCTTTACGGTGGGGGAAAACAAGCTAAGGAAGTGAGAGACATAATCCAATTAGTCTAGTAAACCAATAATCAAAATGCCATAATAATTCGCTTAATATATTTACAACTTAGCATGCCAAAGGAATTATACATATCCAGTTTGTTAATCACATCTGCTCTCCTATATATATTTACAGAGTAAATAGTTTCATGAGTAGTAATAATGCCATCCAATTTGGATGCGGGTGTATTCGAATTCAGCATTGACATGGGGGAGGTTGACAGAGACACCCCCCTCCCCGCGTGACTTCATTATGCCTCTCCTATTAACGACGAGCCTTTACTCCTGCATGGGACGTGGGTAGTTCTAGACAGGACGATGGGACTCGGCTGTCAACTCGCATCGAGGCTGCATTAACTTGCCAGCCTGTTGCATGGGTCGACGTGCCCACCATTATGTTCTTCATCTCATCTCTGGCAGGTTCATTCACTCCAACTGCTCTAACACCTCCATCCTTAATTGCTCTCAGTCTTCAACCCCCACTACAACCGTGCTCTTGACTCTGGTCTGTTCAATCACTTTTTTCCATTCCGCCATGTCTAGGAGGTAATGTGGATTCCCTCGTCGAGGATGACAGGGAAGAGGTGCTCAAGCGAAGCACCAAATCCCATCTCAGCTCACGCCAATGGGGATGGTTTCGACATAGAAATTCCTGAAGAGGTCCGGAGGATTGTCAATGAGTGGGAGGATGAATTATCTGGGTTTGTCAGTGCTGCCGAAATAACCTTGGAGAGGAGGAGAAACTACTGGGTCTTAAAGAACCTACACATCAGCCTCATACTTTTCTTTCACCTGTTGGCTCCTGCCCCCCCTGTGCCTCTAGCTCAGCCCCCGTCATTGGAACCTCAAGTGGTTCCACCCATAGTGACTTCTCCTGCGAGCTCCACTGTTTCCCCAGTATCCACCCCAGCCCCTCCGTCCACCTCCATTCCTCCACCACAGAGCCGCGCATCCACTCTCCCGGTGAGAAAATTCACTTCCAACCTAGTCTTGGCTAAAAATATTATCCCTCTCCCCTCAAAGAAGCCCCCTGCAGGTACCAATGAGGCGAATGACTCCACCAGCAATGAGGAGATGAACACTCCCAGTGATGATCCCAAGGACACGCCTGGCGAGCCATTGTAGCCAGCTTCCATGGGATTTGGCTGCCCCATTGTGGAGGAACTCTTTTACAAACCATAATTAGGTTTCATCTTGTTTTCATGTTTTCTTTTGGCTATATGTGGCTCTGCATGCCATACCCAGGTTTTTTCTTGCTTCTAGCTCAACAAACTTGGATTCTGTTAGTCTGGTCCTTCCAAGAACAAGTGAGATTTTGTATATGTTTATCCTTTGGGCCTATTTTCCCTCCTAGAGGGAGGGTTCCATTTTTGTGGACCTATTTTCTCTCTTGGAGGGAGGGTCCAGGTCCTCTCTAAACTTCTATGTCTGCTTCTCATGAGCAGGTCTGCATCTCTGCAATGTAACTTCTTATGTACCATTATTTTCTTTTCTTAATAGATTAGCATCCAAATTACAAAAAAAAAATGCCATCTAGAATATACCGACCTTCAACATATCTCAATTGTTCCTCAAATATCAGAGTAGGAAAAAGAGGTTTGAATTTTTTGGCAATGACCTTGGTTATATATTAGATTACACAAGGAAATATATTGAAACTCATTCGACTTGTTTAGTTTGTCGTCCCTAGGAATTAAAGTGAGGAAATTTTTACTTATTGTTGGGAGCACTTTGGATTCCTTCCTAGATTCCTTAGCCACCTCCTAGAAATTTGTTTTGATAGTTTGCCAACATGATTGGAAAATATTTTTGGTGAAGCTAATTGGTCCAAGTGACTTCCTAGTTGGCATTTCCATATCATCCTTCTCAACCTCTTGGAGAGCGATTTCTCTCAAGAGGCTGTCATTTTCAACATCAATTTTGAGTCTTGGGATGTGGTGGGTGATTTATTGAATGGCCTCTTCCCAATTGTCCTATTGTTTCATGAATAGTGTATGATAGTAATTGGTGAGCTCTTTCTCCATATCCTTGTGTTTGGTGATTGTGGATCCCTGGCTATCTTTAAGAGAAGTTATTATGATGTAGTGTTGATGTTGAACCATTGAGTTGTGGAAGAATTTGGAGTTACGCCCCCCCTCTTTAACCCCCAAATTATGGATTTTTGTTTCAAAAGGATCTCTTCCTATTGATTCCAACGATCCAACTAAGTTTGCAAGGCATGTTCTTCCAAATTGATTTGTTATGTTCTACCCTTTAGAATGATTTTCTATTGCAATTGATCCATTTTTACTTTAATATTTTGTTGGGCATCGAATATATTACCAAAAACTTACTTCCTTAATCATATTTTGATTTGAGGGTTGAAATAAGGTTTTGGTCAACTACATTATAGAATGTTATAACCATAGTTGAAAACAGATATAATTCTAATCATGAAAAAATGATTATCTAACATGGTTTTTTTATTTGGAAATTAATTTTAAAATTTTAATTCAAAACATTTACACCATGTTAAGGCCACTATTACATTTTTATAAACAACCATTAAATACAACCTAAAGATAAACTTTTATGTAAAAAACATGATGTCTCAGTTTGAAGAATAAGGCCAACAAAATTACTAAAATAGAAATGATTAAACACTACATCATTACTTAATAATTTCTAAAAATAAGTAAATAACATTTGTAGATATAAGCATAACCCAAACACTTTATTGTGTTGTATTATGTTATTGTCCATGTGGAATCACACTAGGAAAAAAAACACTTTACTGTGTTGTATTATGTTCATGTCCAGCTATTCAAACTTTTGTCAAGCTTGAAGAGGAGATCTTAATAAGACAAGTTGTGACGAGCATTGTCAATGAGAAGGGATCCTAGATATTTGGATACAGGGGAAATCCTCTGAAAACCAAGGATCCTAGAGATATTTAGTTGAACCTTAAGAGGAACATTAAAAAGGAAAATATGATACTTACCTTGATTTATAGAATTTCCAGATGTTGACATGAATGAGTTTAACATTTTCTAGAAATATTGTGCTTCTTTAACTGAGGGGACTCCCATTAACATTATGTCATGTAAAAATTGCAACTGATAGGAAACTAAATCCTCTCCATGGAGTCGGAGTCCTTGGATTTTTCCCTCAAAGATGGTTTCTTTTAAAGAATGACCCAGACCTCTTGCCATCAGAATGAACAAAATGGGGTAATGAGGATCTCCTTGTATGATGCCTCGTGAGAGGGAAAAGGTAGAGGAGGGAGATCCATTGATTAAAATGGGAAAAACAAACTAAGGAAGTGAGATACATAATCCAATTGTCCAATGAACTAAGAATGAAAACGCCAAAAGAATTCGCTTGATATATTTACAACTTAGCATGTTGAAGGCCTTAGACATATCCAGTTTGTTAATCATATATACTCTCTTAGAGATCTTTAGAGAGTGAATAGTTTCACGAGTAGTAATGATACCATCTAGAATCTACCAACCTTCGACATATCTCGTTTGTTCCTCAAATATCAGAGTAGGAAAAAGAGGTTTGAATTTGTTGGAAATGACCTTGGTTATATATTAGATTACACAAGGAAATATATCAAAACTCATTCAACTCGTTTACTTCGTCATCCCTATGAATTAAAGTGAGAAAAAATGAACTTAGTGTTGGGAGCACTTTAGATGTCTTCCTAGATTCCTTGACCACCGCCTAGAAATATGTTTTGATAGTTTGCTAACATGAGTGGAAATTTTTTTTGGTGAAGCCAATTGGTCCATGTGACTTCCTAGTTGGCATTTCGATAGCATCCTTCTCAACCTCTTGAAGAGTGATTTCTCTTAGTCCAGGTTGTCGTTTTCACATCTATTATGAGTCTTGGGATGTGGTGGGTGATTTATTGAATGACCTCTTCCCAATTGTCCTATTGTTTCGTGAACAGTGTATGATAGTAATTGGTGAGCTCTTTCTCCATATCCTTTTGTTTGGTGATCGTGGCTCCCTCGCTATCTTTAAGAGAAGTTATTACGGTGTAGTGCCGATGCTGAATCATTGAGTTGTGGAAGAATTTGGAGTTACGCTCCCCCTCTTTAAGCCCCAAATTATGGATTTTTGTTTCCAAAGGATCTCTTCCTATTGATTCCAACAATCCAGCCAATTTTGCAAGACATGTTCTTCTAGATTGAGTTGCTATGTTCTACCCTCTAGAATGATTTTTTATTGCAATTGGTCCATTTTTACTTTTTAAGATTTTGTTTGGCATGAAATATATTACCAAAAAGTTACTGGTTCTAGACTTGCATGCTCAATTGAGGAATGAAATAAAGTTTTGGCTAACAACATTATAGACCATATGACTATAGTTGAAAAAGATGTAATTCTAATCATGAAAAAAATGATTATTTAACATGATTTTTTTATTTAAAACTAATTTAATATTTTAATTTAAAACATTTACAAAATATTAAGACCACTTACCAAATTTTATAAACAACCACTAAATACAACGTAAAAGCATAATTTTGTGTAAAAGCATGATGTCTAAGTTTGAAGAATAAGACAAACAAAATTACTAAAATAGAAATGATTAAATACTACATCATTACGTAATAACTTCTATAAATAACATTATAATCATAAACATAACCCAAACACTTTACTGTGCTGTATTATGTTATTGTCCATGTAGAATCACACTAGGAAAAAAAATATTATTAAAATTGAAATGGCAGATGACAAGTCGAAAAATATTATTAAAATCGAAATGGCAGATAAAAAGTCAAGCCTCGGTGAGAATTATCTTCAGGCTGTGAAAGAAGATGATCATTCTGATCTTAAAAGAGTGCAAGTCGCAATCTGGTTAGTTTAATACATCTGCCACCTGTTTTTCTTAGTGTTAAGAGGGTGCAAGTCATAATCTAGTTTTATTTTAAGGTTTTTGTGTTGGCCACTCTACACCATCAAGGATTGTGTATTTGACACTCTATACCACTACCTTCTCTCTTACAAGGAAAGATTATTTGTTTGGCCGTTTTTTACAGTCTCTATTGATACAACGGTTGGCTCTCAGTTTCTTTGAAAGGGCACTGTGAACATATTGCACCCTGAAATGGGGGCACAAAAAAGTCCCATGGATCAATTGAATTATTGTAGGATAAGCTATAGAATGAGAGCCAACCATATAGGGATTCCAAAAACGGCCTGTACTCAAAAAAAGTTGATGTAGAAAACGATCAATCAAACTGGGAGATGTTTGCTTCTACTGATTTCCGCATCCCTCCAAACACCATGAATGGTAAGGTGGGGTATTTGTAGAGAAGACAATGGCAAAATATTTAAAAGATCTAAAGTTTTATACTGTTAAT
The DNA here is from genome assembly GCA_001517045.1 of Pseudotsuga menziesii. Taxonomy (NCBI): domain Eukaryota; kingdom Viridiplantae; phylum Streptophyta; class Pinopsida; order Pinales; family Pinaceae; genus Pseudotsuga; species Pseudotsuga menziesii. The sequence goes on along the minus strand of LPNX010437326.1, from coordinate 586,426 downwards.
ACAGTGATCTCGATTCTTGTTTGTACAACATGACATAAATAACAGCCACTCGCTGCAAAGGCCGGCCCACTAACATGTACAGCGAAATGAGAGATGCGAAGGGAAATGCTGGAGCCCGTGATATTGTCAAACTATATCTGAAAATTTATGGTTATTTTGGTTGGATTATAGAAGGGAAAATTTCATGGGCTTTTTTGGTTGGATTATCAAATATAGAACGGTTTGTTAGTATCGTTCCGGGAGTGGAGGAAATGCGAAGTAAAAACACGGGGACAGTCTCCCGGATCGTGTGTGTGACCGGCCAAGCTCCCGGCCAAGACCCGACACACCCGAGGCCCTCCTGCTCCTATATATACACACAATATACCAAGAGTTCCCCCTGTGAATAAAAAAGATTAGAGCTTGAATCTTTCAGAAGTTGGGTGGTAGCTGCTAGGCCGGATCGATCAGAAGTTGGGTGGAAGCTGTTAGCTGGCCGGATCGATCCGTAATGGGAAAGGGAGGAGAGAATTCATGCCCGGCCAGCGTGACTGCAGAGCAACAATTAGTAGACAACGTTAATGAAGTGTACAAGAGGCTCATAAAGCTGGAGAGCCTGCAGCCTTCGACGGCCGTGAACAATCTTTTCAGCCAGCTAGTGCTTCTCTGCACGCCGCCCAGCGCCATCGACGTCCGGGCGCTGAATGAAGTGGAGCAGGAGATGCGATCGAAGCTCATCTGCCTGTGCGGGGAAGCCGAGGGGCTCCTGGAGAATCACTACTCGTCCATCCTCGGGCGCTTCCCGGACCCGCTGGAGCACCTCTCGGCCTTTCCTTACTACAACAACTACAGAAAGCTGGCCCGGCTCGAGTTCGGTATGCTCATGGACAACGGCGTACCGTTGCCCGAGCGTCTGGCTTTCGTCGGATCGGGGCCCTTGCCTCTGACGACCCTGGTGCTGGCCACCGAATACATGCCCTCCACCCGCTTCCACAACTACGATCTCGACCCCGTGGCCAACGCCGTTGCCGCCCGGCTCGTGGCCGCGCGCCCCGAGCTCTCCCGACGGATGGCCTTCCACACCTGTAATGTCATGGACGCCGCCGGGCGGCTGCCCGAGTACGAGGTCGTGTTTCTGGCAGCGCTGGTGGGAATGGATACGCGAGGGAAAACAGAGGTGATCCGACACCTGGCGCAACACATGGCACCCGGGGCTTTTCTCTTGCTCAGAAGTGCCCATGGCGCTAGAGGTTTTCTCTACCCGGTTGTCGACGTGGACGACCTTCGTGGCTTCCATGTCATCTCCGTTGTCCACCCAACTGATGAAGTCATCAACTCCGTCATTCTCGCTCGCAAATGCTAAATATAGCATAGTAATAATAACCATATTATTCCTCCTTTTGTGTGACTGGTTTTTATTGGTTTTCCTTTCTGAGAGACCCGCCACAACAGCAAACGTATTATACGCGTCCGTACCTTAACGGCCGCGGGGAATTTGTATGGAAGAGACTAGCTGGCGCAGAGATTTTTCTCTCTTTTTTCACGCTATAAAACATATATATATCGTTTAGTTGTTCAGCCTGTGATCTGATAACTGATTTGATATTATTCTTTTTGTACGCATCCGTTATCTACGAGCATACAAAATGGTAGATGATATATCAGAACAGTATTTGGTTTATTTGTGGTATTTCCTGTTTTTTCGATGAAAATAACAATCCCATTTCTGAATTCGTTGCACAGTTAGTTAGTTAGTTAGTTCCAGGAAGGATTAATCTCGAATTAACTGGGTGGATAATTTTTTTTCAATATGCATATTTCCATGGCAATGTTTAAATTTGACTTTTTGAAAAAAAGTTCAAAGTTCTATATTATAAAATGGTTTTGCACTATAATTTACTTTATCTTTTTCATTTATATAAAAATTTGGTTTTGCACTTTAATTTTATTTATTTATTTTATTTTGGATTTATATAAAAAAAATGAGTTTTGTACTTTAATTTATTTTATCTTTTTCATTCATTTTATTTCTTAAAATTAAGAATGAATTTTATCTCTTTTATTTATTTTATTTCTTAAAATTAAAAATGAATTTATACCATTTATTATTTTGATTTATCTACATCACCTAATTTCATTACTTTAACTTTTATGAAAACTTTTTAAAAAGAAACCTATACATAAATGTATAGATTTAGATTTAAATTAATGATAGTGTTTTGTTGTTACCAATTATTATTGAGAAAAGATCTATTAAAAAGCAAATGCAATTTGCTTAAACTTAGAAGAATTTTGATTCCCAATTGGACTATAAAGTGAGTCCATTATTAAAAATATTTTTTCTAAAAGTAGACATTATTATTTATATGTTCGAGTTCACAAACATGATTATTATTATTATAATTTAAAATTAAATAAAATTTATTATTATAATTTATAATTAAATAGAATTGTAATGCTTCACTACATTATTTTTTAATATTATTACTTAAATTTAATTTTACAAAATATTATATTATATCCAAATCAAGAGAACAAACATTTTGTAAAATTTAATAGATATATTTTCTAAAATTTAATATAATTATATTTTTTAAATTCATAAATTTAATATCATTATATTTTACTTCTTAAAATTTAATATAAATATTTTTATTTTAATTAAAATTATATCAATTTTATATAATTATATAATGTATATTTAAAATTATAAAATATTTAACTCAATAAAATTAAATTTAAAAATATATATATATACAATTAATAATAATTCTACCCTATTCAAATACTACCGTACATAAATTATAAAATAAAATAAAATAATTACATGAAAGAACTAAAAAAACATACCTAGCCTTTAAAGTCATTGAAAAGTATAACTAAAGAACAATGATAATTCGATATGGCTAAAGAATTTAATGACTATTTTATTTTAAAATCAAAATCATGATGATCACACAACCTTGAACCTTGAAAAATAAAAATAAAAAAAAGATAATGATGATATATTTTCAAAAATGCCTACCCTTTTTGGCCGCTCCTTACAAAAATGTGCAATATGATTTTTTTCCATGAATTACTCTCTCTTGTTTATTTATATATATCTATATAGATAGATGACAATAGAGAAAGGAAAGAATGATTAAAGTTGAAAATACGATGTGTATAAAACTTTGTATGTATGCAAATTTAAGGTATTACAAGTAGGTTATAAAGCTTGAGTTAAGAATTTTCATGTTAATTTTCAATAAAGTTAATTATGTATTTTTCTCATTATATATAAAGTATTTGAGTGGGTTTAATGGTTAAGAATATGTGTTATCTTCACTCTTGGAAGGTTGTGTTCATTGGATTTCTTTTCTTTATTATTTATATTTTTTTGGTGAACTTAGAATTTTTATTAGGAATTTAGAGAAGTTACCATTTACATAGCATGTGTGTTTTAAACTTAAGTATATGGATTAAATTTAACAATATTGTTATATTATTTATATGATTTGGTTAATAATATTTAAGTGTTGAAATTAGGGTACTACATCCCCCTCCTTTTGGAATAGCATCAATTTTGGTATAACCTCAAGGTTCAAAATGACTAAATGGCTATGACTCTATCGTGTAACTTTTGATATGGTGTCATATGGTGTAGTGCTTTTATTCAACTTTTACTTTGATTAATGGTTTAGCTTTGGAGCAACATTACTTTTCTTATTAAAGATGTGTAATATATTTGCTTGTTTAAAACATTCCTTCTAGTTCTATCTAGATCAAATCTCAACTAATCAAGTAGTTAGGATCATGTACATATTTCTTAAGTAAAGACATGAAAATCATTATGATTGTTAATGTTAGCAATCAATGCAAGTTTATATGCAGTTGGTCCTATCATATATAGGACTTCAAATATCCTGCAATATTTTGGGTGCTAGTTTGTCTCAACTTCCAAGCGTAAATGAGCTCTTTCTTAGTGTCACTATGATCCTTATATATATTTTTAGTAATTCTAGTACTGGCTACTACTACTTTTTTCCAATAAAATCTCATGCAGAAATCCAAAAGTTGTGTTCCCACATTGGTGGATGGAATCTCTAGTAAATCCATTGGCATCAATTGTTGCACTTCACCCAAGGGGATTTGAACTGAGATCCTATTGAAATGAAACTAGTCAAATGCCCAACAATGTTATTGACAACCAATTGAGCTAACCCTTGAGTTCTACCTTTTAAAAAGTGTTTTGAACCCTAAATGATATTTCTACAAGAATTTGCATCATATACATAAAGATCATAATAGTTTTTATTTGGTTATCATATACATGCCATGCATGTCATCATTTACTTAAATTACCCTTTCAATTTGTTTTTTAGATTTTAAGTAGTGTTGATAGGGGGGAATTCCCATCATCAACATCACTAGTTCACACCAACTAGAATCCCCAATTAGACTTCATGTCACTTGGAATAGGGAACCTTTTGAATTATGGCCTAGCTAATGTTGTCGGTTTATGAGTTTACCATTTGTGACCTAGTACATTGTTTAACTATTTTTATAATATAGTGGATGAGATGCATTTAATCTATAATGTAGAATGCATAAATGCATTGTTTGGACTAATCTAATAGAACAAGAGAGGCATGGAAACAAAAAGAAATAATTACAAATAATAACTAGGAAAAATTTCACAAAGTTAACGTTGCATAAATTCCAAATTGCGAACAATGAGTATAGGACTACTTGTATTGAAGACTAAAAGTGATAACTATGTGCCCATGTTAGCGAAATCAAATGAGAAAAAATAAAAATAGATAGCAAAGGAGAGAGTAGTCTACAACAAAAAACCATTCATTCTAGCAAGCTTCAGTAGCACCTTATAAACAAGAAGAAAAGTCTACACTAAATTCATAGTAATGCAATAAATATCTAGCAAAAGGATTATCCAACAATGGTGTTGATGCCAAAACTAAAATTCAGGTAAGAACATCGAAAATTCCTTTGTAGGGATCTCAAGGGGGGGAAGGATGGAAATTGGAAGATTAAATCCCTAAACTAATAGACTATGTGGTCAAATTCTTTAGACAAATTAATTAGTTCAGTGATCTCCCTTAAGGGTATTAATCCTTTGCTTAATTATGCATGCTAATTTTACCATGTTGTTTAAAGATAAATATGTAGTTATAGTTAGATGAGCTAATAAATGAATAATTGCAAATGAAAAATGACAAGAAGAAATGCTAAGATTAAATTAAACTAATGAATGAAAGAGAACTATTGAAAACAATTGTCTATAAATTAAATATGACAATAGAAGATTTGTGCATGCTAAACTAGTTTGAAATTAGAAAGTTGTAACGTGTTACTATTATGACAATAACAACTATACACAATTTTAATGAGTTCATTGTGTTATGAAATAATACAAATATATCAAAATATGTGCAACATGAAATAAATTAACAAGTTGTTATAAACCATGTACATAATCCAATTAAACAATAGTTGTAAAACAATAATGTTATACAAATATTTCACACCCTTGATATAAGAAAAATGAATATATGATACTACTGGTGAGAATCACTTAGAATAACTTAAACAAGTAAAAAATAGAAGTTTTATATATACATTTTGCATGCTTATAGACATATGGTCATGCTTTTCCTTAAAGAAAGATGTGAACCTCGTGGTTCATCTAAATAAGAACCAAATTCAGTAGCAATTGATTTTTATAAAAGTGTGGTTCCATCTCAATAGTCATAACTACCTTGTTAAAAGACAATTCTGAAAAATGAGATAGGGTTTTTCGCAAGAGAGTTCTCCATCCGAGGGTTTGAGAATATGCACAGAACCAGCGCATGGGGGCTAGGTATTTTCCCTAGCCTCCCACCTCTCTTTTGTTTCCACCTTTGGATTGTACTGCTCATGGGTCTGGTTTCTTTCCATATGAATGCAGGTTTATGTCATCCCTATTCTTCAGCAGAGGTGGCAGCTACATTTTCTCAGAGGCAGTTGATCTTTTCTCGAAGTACACTAGTGCAGTGCCTATATGCAGCAGCAATGGCTGCTTGCTCGAAGGCATGGTTCCTTGGTGCTAGTTTCAGTAGCACTGCATTGTGCCATGACTCTGTGATGTTGTGCTCATGGTTTGGCAGTGATGCCTCTAAAGCCGATAGTTTCCTGTTTCATATTCAGTGTGCCGACTCTCTTAACAGCAGTTTGTTGTTGGGTTATGTGTTTCTGACAGTGGCGGTGTTTTTCTGTTTAGGGTAGGAGGTCCTCCAGTCTCGAAGACAAAGGATAGACTGTTTTGGGTTTTCTTTGTAAGCTCTCCTGAGCAGTCTTTCTATGGGTGTTTTATGCACCTTTTTGTAAGCTTTGTTATAGGGTGTTATTTTTTGAATATTTTGGCTTCTAGTAGTAAGTTCCGGTGCTCTTCACTTGCCGTAAGGATGTATGGTCGGTTTGTGGCTTTTTTCCTTGGCCGGGAGCCTGATTCTATATGCTCAGTCTGTTGAGCATTGTTTGTGTGTTTTGGCTAGTTATGATACCTAGTACCATAGAGATGTATATCGTTACCTTTGATTCTAATGATTATCAAGGAACTGCTATTTTTCTTCTGGAAAAAAAAACTACCTTGTTAAAAGAACTATCAAACAAGATCGATATATTGCCAATTGGTAAAGCCTATATTATCAATTCATAAATGTTGTCCAATGAGAGTTGTTTAACATTAACATTTACATTTATATTCCTGACTCCCGAAAATTTATTTTAAGAATATACTCATGTTGCATCCTTCTTTGAAAGTCCTCTAGCTCATGCGGCATGTTTTCATTTCTTCCCATGCACATTTTGAGCGAGTGCTCCAATATTATTCTAAATATATGTTAGGGAACTATTCATTGGTGCAACAATGATGATATTGAAACACAAACATTTTAAACTAAAGAAATATCTAAAATGCTACTGTAGAATAACATCATAGAAAATATTTCCCAATTTATACTAAACAATCAACTAATATGCATAGTTGAATGCATAACATGCCTTAAAAAAATGATTATTGTTTTAAGAAACTAGCATAGATCTATTTTAAACCTGGATCAATCAAGCACCGAGAGGGATCCAATTTCTTGAGGTATACATTTTTTACCATTTGGATCCCTCACGGTACTTGATAGATCTAGGTTTTAAATGGATCTATGCTAGTTTATACTTTTATTTTTTATTTTTTTTTAAGTTGATATGTAATTTATATTTTTCATTTTTTATTTTTCAATATTTTTTATTTATTATTTATGTTAGCTAGCATAGAGTGACTAACATGACAGGATCTCCCCCATACTGGGTTGGAAAAGCTAGAACAACAACAACAACAACAAAAATATAACAACACTACACTAGCCTAAGCAAGTATTCAATATAATGCTTGAAAGTAGTGGAGCACAAATTCCCAAGAAGGAATTTGCAAGATTCACCATTTGAAATGAGAAATATGAAAACATGACTTCTTTGCACATCATAATAAAATAGAAATATGTGAATGCAATAAAATCAATTGAGGCCACTTTAGGAATGTTGTTCCTTGAGATGTTCATAGATAGGGAACTATGCCAAGGCATCCACATCTATCAAATCCAATTTGAGCCTCCCTTGAATAGTATAGTAGCTCAATATAATATATATTTTATAATATAGCTTTCTGTTGAAATGATAGGAATGGAAATTATCCTAAGATGTCATGGAACAAGCACTTAGAATCTTAAAGCTAGTTGATATTCATCTCCTAGACATCACAATCACCATATCATAGATTTTGAGATTCAATATGATAGGTAAGAATAATATTAAATAGGTTGAAAAATAAACAGGTTAGGGTATTAATGCATGAATAAATCCAAACACCTTGTCAAAGAAATGAGTAGTATGCCATCAGGAATTCAATACCAAAACATAATATATGTCTGAGATCAGTGATAAGATTAATTGCAATCACTAATAGGTCATGGAAACACATACAATACATCACACAAAATATGTAATCTTAACAAGACACCGTAAAACATCCTAAACATAGTGTAGGTTATACCAAATTGCACTTCAAGATTTTATCTATAGATGTTGACACAACTCAGTCAACAAGGGTTCACTCACTGTCAACACCCTTTGACATAATCTCCCTAAACACTAGTCTGGACAGGTTTTACCCTATCTAGCAGCACCTGCGAAGCAGATGCAGTCTCACTTGATATGTTTGAGGGAAGGCTACAGGAACCACATTTCCACAGAAGGGAAAAGGACTTGCACACTCAATCTCTCTCTGTCACCATACAACTCAAAGATCAAGAACAAGGTTTAACTTTAACATTTATCCAAACTATTTACCATCATTCACACCAAATCTAGTATCGCAACATTTCATCATTCAAAAAAGAGATCGACATGTAAGAATTTATTCACCATACGAAGACTTTGCATCATTCAAATAAGAAAAAAACAAAATATTAATCATTTAGATCACATCATTCAGATAAGAAAAATAAAACATATTAACCATTTAGATCGCATCATTTAACTACAAGATTCGAAAACATCATAGATCGCATCGCAAACAGAGACAAAATATAGTTTCTAGAAACATTCTTATCATGTTAACTTTCGTAGGTTAAAATACATCTCCAAAATGCATCCCTTGGTTGACAACCTCAGACCACAACCCAGAAAATAGTTCGCTAGACACATATTCAATAGATGGTTCACTCTACATCAGATGCTCCCAAAAAGATATAAAAGATATATATGATGCTACCGAAATATGTCTATAAATACATTCTTAACACTACTTATAGGCTTGTTCCTTTACAAAATGGTCCACATATGACTAATTTCCTAACTAACTTAGACCAAATTCTAACTGGTTCTGACCAGTCCAACCATACTTTTCGACAACTTCATCTTGTACAGTCCACTTTGACATTTGTCGCACCACGCGCACTCAATCCCCTATCAACAATCCCCCAACACAAACATGTGGCTCTTCCTCGAGCCATGTCAACTGGATATTGTATGTGTGCTTATCTTGGTATTGAAGTTGTCATATTCCTTATTGACTTGCTCGACCACTTCCTTGGTTTGTGTGTTGAGTGATGCACAATATTCCATGTCCTGATTAGTTAGATGCTTTGCAATATTCTTTGCCACTTGTGTGTGGGCCTCTTGAGTGTTGACAGGTTCATCCATAGCCTTTAGTGCCATTTTTTCACCGATATCCTGGAACTCAACTGACTGTGTAGTTCGGCGTTGATTCCTTTCTCATGCTTTGATGACTTGTTTTTGGAGAACCTTCAATTCTACTGCCTTTCTGACCTACACCACTGGGGGAATCATTTTCAGGGATGCCTGCATCGTCGCTAGTTGAGCCTCTGCCTCATGAAGTTGTACACCTAGTTGCTGCAATTTCTCATCCTGGACCACACTCATCCAGAACTATGTGGTTTCTTCTATCATTACCTTGGCCATTTTCTCGCAATCCTATATCTAAGCTTCCATATCATCTATATTACTTAGGCCCTCTGAAATCTTCTCAGGTGGTGTACTCAGGACCTCCTATGCTTACAGCTCCTCGCTCTCCTTTTTCAAGTCAGTGATTATTTTCCCTAGTCGCAATATCTTGTCTTTTACAAACATGTATGTTGTGATGTATGGAATCTCCTGAAATGAGGCTGCAATGGCCCTTTCCATGTTCTCTCATTCGTCTAAGGCCTTGGATTTTGACATTATCTCTACTTCATGTGCCTTCTTCATGCACTCAATTTCCTCTTTTACTTGCGCGAATTGCTCCTACGACTTAACTAGTTGATCATGCACAATATCTTCTTGGTCCGTAATATGTTGGCTTGCTTCCTTCTGTAGTTGTGCAATCATCTGTGCTGGTAGATCATTGACATCCATACTAATCATGTCGAATTGTTGCATAACTGCATCGACATATTCATTTCCTGACTCCAGTGCGTGCTATGGGAGCTGCACAATACCCACCCTTTTTCATGTACTTATATCTTCTGCTCTTTGCAGCACATCAAATGTGGTACCCTCTCCAGTATAGCATTTGTCAAGGATTGCAACAATCCTTTAACTTGGTGGAAATACTCAGTTGATTATTTTTTCAATTGTTCTTGGCTCTCAGTAGTCGCGGTAGTGATCGTGGCTAGTATGCGACTGACTTGGTTGTCTTCTGTCTTGGGTGCGTTGCTTTCCTCTCCCTATTCAAACCTTATGTTGGTCCTACCTTCTTCAATTTTTTGTTATAGCTTGGAATCAGTCAGAGTCTTGGAAAAATCTTCCTCGGATTCCTTATTGGAATCCTTAGTCTTCTCTTGATCTACTGCATGTTGGATGGTGGACCTGCTTCCATGTTTGATAGCTCCTCTATGCTAATCGAAACCTTCCATTCAATGGGTCATTCGTTGATAATTACCTCTATTTATTCATCTATTATTTTATACAATGTGGTGATCCATTGCTTTTCATTGTCGCGTCACGCTTGGATATGGATGGCATGTGGTCCCATCGCAAATCGCAATATTTGCTTGTACTTCATTGTCGCATCCTCAATGAGATGCGGAACCTTTCCTGCTTTGTCTCGAAGCGTGTCCTAATACAAATAAACCAGATGGCACAGTCAACCTGTCTCTCCTTAATGTCAAGCCACCACATGTTCTAATAGTGTGCGCCCCTACATGTTTGGGTGACTTCTACTTCCATTCCTTGGTAAAATGTGGCATCCATCCAACCCACAAGTGGGATTAAAATTAACAGCCATGAATATGTAAATGGCCACTGGGCCTTCTTGTGCCATCATTGAATCCTTTGTTAGTTGATTCAATAGGAACAATGACCAATTCATTTGGACTCCTTTGGTGTACTACTATGCGCATGAAATTACTCCTAATGTGCATTGATTGGGTATGTTATTTCGCACCATCTTCACATCCAACAGCTTGGATGCGACTTGGACGACCTTGTCATTAATGGTATTGATAACGTATGCATGTTTATCCTTGACAATATCATACTTCATCTTCAACTTTGTGCTAACCTCTTATCATTGTCCTTTCCTTGTAAATATTGCGATGGTTCGGCATGCTTCATTAGAAACCCAATGATCTGCGATATCAATTCAATTGTGATCGGTACCTTTGTGTCAAGCCAAATATACCCTTTGTAGAAACATACTAACATCTGCTTCACACATACATTTGCTTCTGTCGAGCAGTCAAATTGTGGCATGTGGGTGATTCCCAACAACCCTGACTGCTCCAACCCTAGAGCCCACTTCTATGGTACTCTAACAAATATACCTCCATCGCCATCCATTTGTTTTTCCTTGGGTTCTACTATGCTTCTGGATATGCCAAAAATTTCATGGTCGTTGTAGGTCATCTTCATCAAATATGACACAATTTTCATGGTGATGTGCACCCCATTTGGCATCGCTGGAATCTTGATGGGATATTGTTGGTTCTTTGAAAGCTTAACTTGTGGTCCACCTACCTTTTGGGGTCGTACATATCCAAGAATATAGTCAACATTTTCCCCCTTCCGTGTTGAGGAACCATATCCACTTTTCATCGATGGCCTAGCCTCTGCCTCGACTTCTATGCCCCTAGTGGTACTACATGTGGACCTCTTCTTTTGTGGTGGATACTTTGGATGATTTGTGCCCCTCTTCTTCCTTACTATTCTTTTTAATTCTTCTTGAAGGTCTAGCCTCTCTTCTTCGACCGATGGCAAAGATTCATGGGTTATACCACTCAAAATTATTTTGAGCCATTGTTGCAACTCAATCGCTCTCTCACTCTTCATTATGCTATGTTAATGGTATTCACTCTGATCTGCTCAACTATCACAATGGTTCATCTGAAGCCCCTCCAGTTGATTCTTATAACCTTGAAATAACTTGTGTGAATGATTTTTAACATCATGGTGAAATCCTCCAATGATCGACTGAATCTACAGTCTAATTCCTCATAAATGCGTGTCTCATCCACTTCCGTCATCTCCCCTTTGGTTTAACTTCTTCATTTATTGCCTCATTTGACCCTATCGCACCTCATCGGATGTTGCCAATCTTCCTTCCTGCTATGACTTGCAAATATTTTCCTCTCTTGTGACCCTCCTTGCTGCAATCACCCTCTCTTCATCATATCTTACATCATTTTTTTTTTACTACGTGGATTTCTATTCATGGTGCCTCACCTGGATATCCCAATAGGGATTTATCCAACTACCGTTCACAAGCTTTGGTAGCAATGCGCCATCTAACTATTGTAACTACACCGCACCTCCTTCGATGATAAAATGAATTACGTAAGGTCCTAACCAATGCATTTGTAACTTACTTGGATGCTTCCCAAACTTGATGTCGTAGAGGAGAACCATGTCTTCTCACTGGAAGTACTTTTATTTGATATGTTGATCATGCCATGCCTTCTGGTGATCCTTTTCAACTTATTGGTGAAATATTGTGATGAACTGAACTTCGTCGAGTTGCACCAACTGTTTCAATCATTCTTCAAGCATCAATTCATCACCCATACCTGTCATTGTCATGATGCATAGGCTGGGAACAATGTACTCCATTGGCATGACCGCTTCTTGTCCATAGACCAACTTGAATGGAATTTTCACTGTCAATAATTTGCACGTAGTCCTGTAGGCCCATAATAACATAGGAATTTTCAAATCCTAGTCATCACGAGTTACATTACATACCTTTGTTAACGCATGTTCCAACACCTTGTTGAATGCCTCGATTGTTCCAATCATTTGCGGGTGATATGGAGTGCTCTTCTTGTGTGAATCTTGAATTCCTCCATCATTGTGCTAATGGTGCAATTAATAAAGTGACTCCCTTGGTCACTCATCAATATCTTTGGACAACTGAACCAAGTAACGATGTTTTTGAATAGGAACCTCACTGCAGTTGTAGCAGTACAATCCATCACTGGTGTTGCTTCCACCCATCTATTCAAATAGTCTATCGCAATGATGATGTATCGTGCACCCATCTTTCTTCCTAGTGGATTGATGGGTCCCAAAAAATCCAATACCCACTTATCAAATGAATGCAACATTGCCTGAGGTAATAATGGCATCTCATTCTATCGCAATGGCTTCCTCGTCCTTTGACAGACATTGCAACTTTTCACATAATTCACGTCATCATTGTGCATGGTTGGCCACCATAGGCCACTCGAAGTATCTTTTTGGTGTTTGCACGAACTCCATAATGTCCCCCTACAAATCTATCATGTGCTTCGACCAATATCCTTCCCTGCTCATGCAGTAGAACATACCGACATAGAATCTCATATGGCCCCATCTTGTAGAGTTGTCTAGCGATTAGCTAAAAATATGCAAATCGAATGACCAATTGCTTCTTCTGACTAGTGGTTAAATTGCCTGGTGGTTTTATTTTCAATAAGAACCAAATAATTTGTTCATAATGGTTGTCTACCATTCTGAATTTAAACAACTGCACATCAGTTAATCCATCCTCGGTGTTGCTTGGTTCTTCACCTATCTCAATCCTTTATAAATGATCAGGTTCGACATTCATTCAAATTGGCTTCACGATGATCTAAAAATGAAATTCTTGGAAGAGTAGCAACCATCGGTAAATCTTCCCCCCCCAACATAGGCTTGTTGACCATATAATTTAATGTTGAATGATCGGTAAACATATTGAAGTGTCCTCCCAACAGATAGTGGCGGAACTTCTGCAGTGCATATACCATTGCCAATCCTTCTTGCTTCATTGTGGTCTAGTTCCTTTCCGCAAATGACAACTTTTGGCTTGCAAGGAAGATTGAGTGGTCAATCGATCCTTTACCTAGTTGTGACAAAATTACTCCTAGCATGATTTATGATGCATCGGCATGGACGTGAAATTCCTTCATCCAATCTGGAAAAACCAATATCGATGTTGTGACCATCTTCTTTTTTAGAATGTTGATACTTCCTTAACACTCATGGATACATTCAAATTTGGAATCTTTCTTCAACATCTTCTCCATCGACATTGTGATTGTTGTGTATCATATTATGAACTTCTGGTAATACCTCGTATGGCCCAATGTTTCCCTGAGTTGTTTCACCTTCATTGGTGGGGGATTATTAACAATTATTGTGATCTTAGTAGGATCTACCAACATTCCTTCCTTACAAACTATGTGCCCCAACAAAATTCCAAACGACGCACAAAATATACACTTCCGTAGATTTAGCAAGATATGATGTTTTCAACACCTCTCCAACATCAGTCGCAGGTTCGTAATGTGGTATTTTACCAACCCATAGACAATCCAATCGTCCATATACACTGCCAAAAATTTCTAAATGAAATATTTAAACGCAATGACTATTATCCTTGAGAAGATCACAGGTGCGTTCTTGAGGCCAAACAGCATCACCATGTACTAGAAACATCCCCATTATGTCACAAAAGTCATATTGTGTCGATATTCCTTTGCAATATTTATTTGATGATAGAACGAAAATACATTTGCGAATGAATAGATCTCTTGTCCACTAACTCCTTCCAGTACTTCGTGAGTAAATGGTGTTAGGAATGGATCATGGAGATATGCATCATTTAGCTTCCAGAGGTCAAAACAGATCCATATTTCCCATGTATTCTTATCTACAACAACCATTAGATTGATCCATTCTGACTCTTCCACAGGTTTGATTATTCTAGCATCCAGCATCCTGTCGAGCTCAACTTTCACTCGCTCCTTGTATTACGGATTCAATTGATAAGGACTATGCTTTACCAACTTCACATCTGGATTTAGCGAGATCTTCATTTCTCCCAAGTCCCCTAAAATCCCTTTCTTCTCAACAAATTTAGTCAAGAATAAATCCGAGAAGTCGTGCAACAAATCAGTGATCTTTTTCGTAGTGTCTTCATCCCAATAATCTCCGACATTGGCGAACTTCAGGTCCTATGTTGTCCCAATATTGACCTTCCATGTCTTGAGAGATTGTTGTACTTTGTTAGTTGGTATATTCGATGCTACGATATCTTGAATTCCTTTAGACTCTGCAATATTAATATTCCTTGGATCATCCCCATCGGCAGGTTCTCCTGTAACATGGTAACCTTCCGTCATCAACTACATTACCGGCGTCTCATGTGATTCTGCGGGAAATGCCACTTGAAGTATTTCCAAGATGACATTTCATATGTGTTGATGTGTGCTACAGAATACTGGATCACCACTCATAAAGATGAAAGTGTAACTGAAGCAGATAGTCAAGTCTTCCCATGTTTTAATATCCCTTCAGAGTTCTGCTGATACATACCATTGTCACAACATCTCATCCAACATGTGGAAAAAATCATGTATCCATTCTTCCTTTGTTCTTGACACCCACGTTGTCTGACATGTGACCAAATGATCATTGGGATCTTTCCTTCCATCATACTTCTCACCCTAGTAGTTCTCTATTGCTCCAAATAGAACTTCCATCAGTCTGTGACATATCGTCCATATGCTGATCAAGTTCTTATGCATCGCCCACCATCTTGTTGGAGTGGTCTTCAGTGCTTCCTCTAGTACCAAAAGTCACTGAGGTTCTGATACTTTGTCTTCAAACCCATTGATAAACTCAGTCAATTTGGGTATCCCTTTGTAGGTTGGTAGCTCGTTTACCTCTTTTGTGACCCAACGCAGCGACTGAGTGACCCGCTCACATTTCTGGATCGATACTTCATTTAGTCATTTCTGCAAACTCTCCAATGCGTCGTCAAAATCTGATGATGCAGAGCTAGTACTTAGCCATCCCAACTCCCCGTCCGTAATGTGATGGATGTAATCCTCTGAAATATTGTATGCATGATTGCATCCTCCCATGATTTCCTCCTTTACTAGTTCGACATATCGTCTACCTTCACTCAAATACAATGGGGCAATGATCCGCATGTCACGATTCTCAAAATTCATCACTCTCTTCTTGAAATTGATAACCTCCAGGTTATCATTATCCCATCCAATCCCTAGCAGTGCAGGATATGAACTACTTTCGTCGATTATTTCAATAACATAAAAGTATACATAAGTCTTCAACCCTTCTACTTCAACAAGTAGGTGAGATACTTAACCAATTGGTGACACTCTGGCCTAATTTTCCAATCGTAGTTGTGCAAGGGACCAAACCAACTGTGGTTTCCCCATCCTTTCCCACCTTTTCTTTATCAAGATATTGACATATGATCCTAGATCTAGGATGACCGATTCCACATAATAGTCATCAATTTGGACATTCATTCTCATCTCCCTTCTAGTTTTCTTTTTATGTAAAGATTTCATGGCATATTCTTATCGCCCTTTCTCTAGTTGGTATAGAAGACTTGCTATTTTGGCTAGCGCATCAATATATTTTGCTAACGACAAAAAACTTTCTAAGAAACTTTGTAATGTTCCAAAATTTCGCGATGGTCCTGCTACAAGATTCGAATCAAAAGTACGTGGAATTTTATAAATAGGAAACTTACCCGTATCCCAGTTTATGATGTCTCTTGCTTTGAAAAATGTTTTTCTGAGCCTCCAATAGGATCTATGGGATTGGACCATCATCTCCCATGGTACCACCTCCTTGAGTTATGACTCCAAAATCTATAGGTTGATTCGTAGGTTTCGCCAAATTTCTTCCTACAGTTGGTCCTTGATTCTGATTTTGAGCTTGGTTCGTAGTCTAGTTCACATTTTGGTTCCCATTCTAGTTTTGGTTTTGTGGTGGTGGAACATTCTTTTCTCCACTTCATGATTAGCTAGAAAAAAATTTCAACAATATGATATGCAACAGTACAATAAGTACATTGTGACTTAAGGTTTGGGAAATCTCATTGATAATGCCCCAATACTCCACAATTATAGCATTGCATAGGTCCAATATCTTGTCCCATACCTCCTCCTCGATTGAAGCCTTCATTCTGACCTCCTCGGAATTCTCTACGAAATCCTACTTGTGGTTGGTACTATGGTTGATTAAACTATTTTTGTTGTTGAATAGGATGTGGTTGAATAAACTGTTTTTTAGTATACTATGACTACTGCTGATTGTACTGCATTTGATTGTACTGTGGCTGTGGTGGAGAAAACTACGGTTTATGTTACACAAATTGAGGTGGTTTCTATGGTTGTGGCCTCTTCGATGGTCATTTTTCTTCTCCTTTCATAAAATGCGTATCCATTTTTCTCTCTTAGAGAAATTCATATTCTCTACAATCCTTCTCTTCATCACCGACTGATCGACAAAAACTGCAAAACAAATTTGTTAGTTTCGATACTACCTTTTAGAGATATACACATTCCTCATATCAATTCCCTCAATTTTGACAGCTTCAACACCATGGTAAACCGCATTGACTCAATGGATTAGGATCTCCCTCCTATAAGTAATCGGAAAATTCTAGACATTGATCCTTATGATTTCCTTCTGTGTGACATCAAGTACACCATACTTCTTCACAAATGTCCTTTCCCTTCTTGATATCTTGCAATTGAATCGTCATATTTTTCAATTGCAATTGGATCTGATCCATCCGAACCCCTGTTTTTCCAACTGGTGAAGCCTCCAACTTCATTTCAATTTACAAATCCTTAGTTTGTGTCGCAATCTTTTGTTGCATCGATGACATTCGTATGTGTGGCACCAATGCTACGATGAACCATTCTTTGTGTTGCACATAGTTCATTATGAAGCTAACCTTATCCATCAACGTCTTGAACTGCTGATCAAAATCCCATACCGACTCATTTAGATATTATTTGATTTCCTTCAACTCAGTAAGGTACTGCGACTCAAATTTTGGTTTCCATAATTCTTCAATTAACTCAGTTCTAATTTGCGCTATTTTCTTATGTTGATTTCCTATCGACACTTGTACAAATTTCATGTACCAATATAATGCGCAACCTCAAAAATTTGTCACAAGTTATCCCTTATTAATGTCTTCATCTTGGACTTGCTTCACAGTCCATACTTCCTCATAAAGAAACCAATACTGCTCAGGATATTCATTCCCATGGAACAAATGGATTTTTACGTCGTCACCCGCCATCCTGGGCCTTCTTCTGGTATTTGTTGATCCACTACTATTACTCTTGTGGTGACACACAGGATAGTCTTGTGATGATATGGTGTTTCTTCTTTAATGTGGCATAGTGCATGGAGGTGTAGGTACATTGTTTCTTTGGGCTAGTCTTTCCTCAGGCTCAAGCATAGCCTGGTTGTCTCCTTTTTATTTGTAGGTTCACTTAGTCCCATGTGATCTTATCTCACAATTTATTGTTCCAGACACACCAGGACTCTCCTCGATCCTCTACCTCGTCTCATGTCAGAACCTTACCCCACTTAGTAGAAGACCACACTCTTCCTCAACTTCCCCCACAGCCTCATCATAATTCCCATCCATCTACCTCATATCATTCCATCCAACCCTTGTATTTGTGGTACCCATAACCTCCACACACCATGGCTCTACTCATCAGAGTTCATCTTCAATATACCCTTTTCACACATGAGCATCTTAATCCACAGTTGCAAGGACAATAGAAACCTTCCTCTGGGTCTGTTATATCTTATTTTACCACACTTGGTTGATCACATATTTATGGCCTTCCATGTCCCTCTACAGACTTCTTGGACCCCCTTTTCCCATATTATACTTTGATGTTCCAATATATTCCCCAAAAGACACCTTTTTATGCCTATACACGACTTTTAAAGCTATACTTGCGTGCATATGCATCTTTTGAGCCAAAACCTGTGTACATCGAGAAATTTGCATGAAGACAAAAAAAATTAGAGTTTTCCTCATAAAGGTCAAAATAGCATGACTCTTGACCTTCCATATTCCTTGAGAACGCTCAGAATCAATCCTCCATTTCCTGTTTGGAGTGCTATATATTGAACCTCTTGGATACATTTAAGGAGAAAATTGAGAGCAAGGAAACTATAGTCCATTGTTTCCTCACTTTTTATTCTTGAGTCTGCATCTCTTTGTCCCTTTGGAGCACATAGTGTTGCTCTTCCCAATATTTCCTTTTTGTGAGATTTCCATTGAGAGATGGAGGATTGAAGTGGTGGAGTCCCAGGTGGAGGACTCGGTTTCTCGGGTTTGAAGAAGTGTCGGCAGAGGTTGTCACTATTGTATCTCTATTTTTATTAATAGAAATATCCATTTCCTGTCCAATACATGTGCATAGATATGAATATTGTATCCATGGATGTATTTATTTGCTTATACATGATTTATTATATATGCTAGAGTAGGCCTAACACTTGAATATATAGCATGCTCGTCTTGTTTGTTGTTGTTGAGAGTCAATTGGGAATACAAGCGTGATTGGAAAATCTCAACGGGGATCTAACCATCTGGAACAAGGTACAATTCATATCCCTTAGTGTTAGATTTCTTTATTGCTCTTGCATATGGGAAAGGATTGATTTCTGGTGTCATTCAGTCTGTTGTGGTACACCCAAAGCCATAGGAATTTTCTCTCTGTAACAGGGTCCCTGGAAAAATTCCCTCTCTACATCACTATAGGATTTGACTGTGTCGATAGAAAAATGAGTGATATATCCCTCCAAAATGTTGTCTATCCACACTTTGACAACTCTTTGTTGTACAGGATAATTCACCTAATAACCTAGGTCTAGGGGGTTACCAACATACTCTAACCTTGCAGACAAATTGACTTTAGAAGTACAGAATAGGAAATAGGAAAGTAGCAGGAACTTACTTGTGAAATACGAAGGTTGATCCAAGCTAGCTTCTTCCTCTCTGATCCACTTCCAAAGTCTCCAGGATAGTTCCTCCTTCACCTGTTAACAAATATTCTTCCAAATACAGTATGATTCATATATAAAGATGCAGATTAGACAAATCATATATTATAATGAAATGTAAACATTTACCAATCTACAACACATGAAACACAATATGGAAGAAGTAATCTGCTTTATTAACAATAATAGAGGGAGTTTAGGTTACAACCCAATGTCTGAACAAGGGACTCCTCTGTCACCAAAGGACTCTGAGTTTCTCTGCTCCAAAGATTCTGTAGACAATCCACCAGCATAACTTTGCTCTCCAAGTATATATTCTCAAACCCCCTCCCCAAGGCCTCTATTTATATGGATGAAATGAGGCAATTCTCGAAGGTTAGGGAGGTTATAGCAGTTAGGAAGATTAAGTTAAATGAATGAACTAATCTTCCATTATCGAGTGTTTTTAAATATTAATTTTGAGGAAACCATACGTGGGTCTATAGTAGAGCAACCCGCGTATGATGCGCGACTCTATACAAGTGCAACCCGCGTATACATGTATGCGCGACCTGCTAAACATGATACTCGCATATGATGCGCGAGATGCCAATACATATAGTCGCGAATGCTACTCAAAATCTCAAATGGCAAAGTAATCAGCTGGGCATATAGGCAATGTATTTCATCATCAACCAAGGTATAATGAAACTAGGCAAACCTCAATCCATAAGTGTCCTTTTGTGTGTCGACCTGAGGGAAGTCAGCACTCGGACGGAGAGGTGCCAATCAGGTGTATAACAAATGCCCCCTAATGTGTGAGGTCAGAGGGGAACGATGGCCAAAATACATTATAATATATAACTCAGGAGAAACTCAGAAGTCCAGTGGAGCAGAAGGAGTACCTGAAACAAATACATAGTAATGTCATAAACAAAGTCATATCTGAGGATGCTATGTTCAATTTACTAGAACACTAGCTCCTTTACAATATTTGAGTACATCATATGATATGGGTAAAAACCACATATTTACAAAGGTGGATCGAAGCCACAATACAATAATGATGAGTCTTCAAAGATCTGGAAGCTGGATATAGAAATGGAACATAGTCTTGCGCAACTTAGTTCATGAGTGAGGAACTAAGGTATTCATACAGGATCCCAAAGAACCAGTACAATCCAAGCCATGTGAATAAGGGTAAGCTGAAGTCGAACATGGAAAGGATTCAACAGTTTGTCAACCAATAGATGATAATTGACAACTGAAGCAAAGGAGTTCACCAATGATGAAAGTGAATCCAGAGGTACCATCGTCAAAGCTCTAGGTCATCGTCATCAGGAGGTACTGAAATGGAACCATACTGTGATAGGGAAGGTAATAGATCCTCCAACGGATCACACAAGTGACTAGGAACTGGGCAAAAGAAGGTAGACACAAGTAAATGGATAACAGATATAACAGTATAGGATCAGGTGATAGATCAGACACTAGGTATAATCCTTGAACAGTGAGCACGACACAGAGATGACCCAAGGCAGTATACAACGAATAGATATAACAACTAGACTTATCTGTCATGTAGGAGACATGAACAGATTCCCCAGGTATAATGGACAAGAGGAGGAGTGAAGACTCAAAGTGATAGCTGAACACAAGTGTATACTGAAACATGGATATCGGAAGGCAAAGAGTGCTATGTTCAAGGATGACATGCTGCCATTACTGAAAACAAGAGAAAACTTCTTCCTTACCTTCCCTGTTAAGTTTTAACGAGTCCAGGAAAGCCAACTCGGTTCCCTCTTCATTTTTTAACAAGCTTGAAGAGATGGGAAAATAATGCTTGATACACTGATCTATGGATTTAATGAGCCCGAACTAGTACATGCTCATGTGGTATTTTCATATTTAGAGAGTCTGAAAATGCCAAGAAGACTCCAGGGGGGTCCTTTTTCATCCAATTTAGTCTCCTGAGGCCGAAAAAGTATAAAACAAACCACAGAAGAACTCTCTTAACTTCCGAAGAAGAAAAGGTGAACCTTTTTCGTACTTAGTCAGGGAGGTCCGAAAAAGGTTAAATTACCACCTACCCAACGCTCCTTCCATAACAGCATAAAATAGCTTGATTTTTACGAGTGTGAAGGAAAGCAACATC
>LPNX010437326.1:504944-561926 GCA_001517045.1 Pseudotsuga menziesii | reverse complement strand
CCGTGAACGAGTTGGAAGGGGGAAAAACCCGTAGCAGTTTTGACATTGGTTCGATAAGCCCAAAGAGCAGGATATAACATGATGTGCCAATTTGAACGAGCTGCATNCGTATTTGCATGAACTGACGTAACAATGTAGGATTACGCACCTGGTAAGCTCGATTGAGCTGGGAAACAACCAATTGAGAATCCAAACGGACTTCCAGCTGGGTGATTCCTCGTGACAAAGCATCCCATAAGAGCTCAATTACAGCTCTATACTCAGCAACATTATTGGAAGCAGGACCTAGACAAGTGCCACCCGCGACAACAAGCTGTCCTGATGGGGAATAAATAACCCATGCTGCTGAAGCCNTTGCGGATAATAAGGAGAAGAATGCTCTTGTCGGAATCCGAGCATGGTGGTCAGTTCTGTCATCATGTGATTTTGGAAATGACTGCCATGGTCAGTGAAAATCACTTTGGGAATACCAAACCTAGCAATAATCTGATTAAACATGAAGTAAGTTGCCGTTTCCCCATTGCCTTTGAAAGTAGGCATTGCCTCTGCCCATTTTGTGAAATAGTCGACAACGACAATGATGTATTTGTGCCCCCCAGCCGAGGCTGGGTTGCATGTCATATAATCAATCCCCCACTTCATGAAGGGGCCTACCGAGATGACGGGAAACAAGGGAGCAAGATGCGACCGCATTTTTCTGGTGTACAGCTGACATGGATGACAACGTTTCACAGCTTCCACACAATCTTTAAAGATGGTGGGCCAGAAATACCCAGCACGTAATATCTTCTGGGCCGTTGCTAACCCAGATAAATGACCCCCACACTCTCCGCTATGGGAA
This sequence comes from Pseudotsuga menziesii, assembly GCA_001517045.1. NCBI lineage: Eukaryota > Viridiplantae > Streptophyta > Pinopsida > Pinales > Pinaceae > Pseudotsuga > Pseudotsuga menziesii. Next base: position 561,085 of record LPNX010437326.1, on the reverse strand, counting down.
TCATTTAGGAAAATCTCCGCTTCCTCATGAGTAAGGAAGCGACGCAAGACAGAATCTACCCCTCTTCGATATAATGTATCTCCGATTATGAGGTAGTTTTTAGTATGAAGACGTAACTTGCGTCGGTCTTCCCTAGAGTAAGCGGTAGGATACTTCAAAGTCTGGAGATATATAAGGATATCTCCATACCAAGGATCAGAGGTTGAAATAAGGAAGATGTGCTCATCTGGGAATGAGTCATCTTGAACCACTACATCTTCTTTCGTAGGGAATTCTGCTATAAGCTCGGCAAAAACTAAGGACTTTTTGGATTTAGTGGATTGGAAAACCAAGTCAAACTCCTGGAGAATGACTATCCACTTATTGAATTTTCCCCCAACAATCCATCGGGATAAAACATACTGGAAAGGGTTTACATCCACCACTACAGTAGTGGTCCTCAGTAAGATGTAGTGCCGTAACCTCTGTACAGCATACACAGCCACTAAGGCTAACTTCTCGACGTGGGAGTACTTAAGCTCAGGCCCCACCAAAGCACAGCTAAGATAATAGAAAACATGCTCAACGAGCTTGTCATCCTCCTGAACTAGCACTACCCCAATGGTAGACTCCAACACAGCCAGATATAATATGAAATCCCTAGAGTAATCTGGCGGGCACAATAAAGGAGCCGACAACAAAGCTTTCTTTAATGCCTCGAACGCGAGTCGTGCAGTTTCATCCCATACAAATGGGGTGTCCTGTTTAAGAAGGCGCATGAAACCTTTTGTGATCTTGGCATAATTGACGATAAAACGTCGAAGGAAGTTAGACTTTCCTTGTAAACTCTGAAGTTGCCTAAGTGAACGAGGAGGAGGCAGATTTACAATGGCCTCGACTTTTAACGGATCCACCTGTAGTCCCCTACTAGAGACAATAAATCCAAGCAATCTACCTGATTCGACGCAGAAAACACACTTGTGGGGATTCAAGCGAATTTTATAGTATCTGCATCTCTCAAAAATCAACCTTAAATGATCTGGATGTTGGATCCTCTTGCGGGAATGAGCAGGCAAATCATCAAGGTAGGGCTCGACAATGGATTTTATATCGTGAAAAGCAAAGTTCATGGCTCGTTGAAAGGTTGCCCCTGCATTTTTCAATCCAAAGGGCATTTTTCTATAAGCGAATGTACCCTAAGGGAAAATAGAAGCCGTTTTATGCTGGTCTTCCGGTTTTATTTGGATTTGATTGTAGCCGAAAAAACCATCCATAAACGAAAATACTTCACTACCCGCACATGCATCTATGATTTGATCAATAAATGGTGTAGGGTAGTTATCTTTGGGATAGGCTTTGTTAAGGTCACGAAAGTCCATACAAACGCGAATAGTCCCTTGCTTTTTATCAACAGGGACTGGGTTGGACACCCACTCAGTCAAAGCAACGGGATATATAAAACCTGCTTTCAAGAGCTTTTCTACCTCTGCCTTCACAGCCGCCACTTTACGCGGGTTCACGGGGCGTAATTTTTTCCGAACCGGCTTAGCATCAGGATAGGTTGGGATCTCATGTTGAACAATAGATGGATCAATGCCTGGCATCTCCTCATATGACCAGGCAAAGATATCACGGAATTCCTTGAAAAGGGCTGTATAAATGGCAATCTCCTCCGGAGAGCAGCTTGCACCTATATAGATATTTTCCACGATATCTAGTTTGACAGAGATATTGATAGGTATGGTAGTGGAAATGTTTGCCATATTCCCCTCGGCAAACACCCCTTCCCTAGGCAAAGGGTTAACAGGTATATCAACATCTCCAGGCAGTCTCACATGAAACTCTTGGTTTTCGATCTTGCTTAGCTCTGGAAGGAAATAAGATCGGTGATGAAGATCCTCACATATCTTATCACATGAACACATAGCTTCCAGAATAGCCTCGTCTGAAGGTAAAATAGTTTCTAAGAAATCTATGGAATGTAAAGAGTTTTCTGCCCATGCAGGCATATAAACTTCTTCCAGATCATCTGAGACTGTAAGAGGATCTGGAATGGGATCTACAGTAGTTTGGGTAATAGCTTGATATGCCACTTCCACTGCAGACAAGGGCACTTCCAGTTCCTGAGGGGTTGGGAGGACCCAAGGATTAGTCCTATCGACCACCGAATCAATGGACTGCCCTACAGTAGTAGAACCGAGATAAAGGACTGGAGCTGGAATATCGAATGTTCCCATCAATGATGCGTACAGTCCAGCCCCCAAGCTCTGTGCAGCAGGTTTGGCCTAATCAACCAATGGCACAGTGGAATCTTTAGACTCTAGGCGGCCTTTTCGAGTAAAATCAAGTTGGTCAACAGTGACCAGCTTGCCCTCATGTGGAAAAACCACGACACGAAAGACAGCAGATGCAACGGCAAACATTGCATAAGTCCAATTCCTACCCAGAAGCAAATTGTAGTCCAATGGAGCATCAATCACTTCAACTTCAACAGAGACTGCTTTTCCAGCCAGCTTAATCTCGAAAGCTGGTAGGATACCGTGTGGACGGAAAGACCTTCCATCAAAAGCAGTAAGTAAAGTGGTTGATGGGACCAGCTCTAGGGATCCGAGAGCTTTCCAACAAGCCAGGGACATTACACAAGTAGAGGCTCCCTCATCAACAACTGCTCGTCCAATGGTCTTACCACCATGGACAACATCTATCGATAAAGCTACATGATAAGGGAGGAAAATTTTGACATCTGAAAGATGAAATTTCGCAGTGAGACCAGAAGAATCCATGCTACCTAGAGCTGCTAAGAGGGCATCCCTCTGAGTGGGACAACTCTGTAGCACCTCCAAAGCTGACATCGCACAAGGAGTATGAGCCAAGTCTTCAACCACTGAGTAGTTAGAAGTGGCTCGGGCATTTGGGTTATGCAAAGTCTTCTTAAAGACACCTTTGGGTATCTTTGGCATTATTTCCGCAGGTTTTTCTATAGTAAGAGGATTGGAAGGTTCAGCTACAGCTTTACCCTTCTCCTCGGTCTCTTTCTCATAGTTCTTGTTCCTGGTTTGTAACAAAGTTGAGGATCTGACCATGTTGATATAATTAGGGTCAGGAGCAGTTTGACTGCCCCCTGCTACAGTGGAAGCTGAAGCAGAATTCTGCCCTTGGGGAAATGGATCCTTCAGGACAGCCGGCGGTTGACCTTATAACAGCTTCTGAGCTTGTTCCATGAGGGGACAAAGATGAGTAAGATGGTCCCCTTGGCACAACTTACAAGGGAACTTGACTTTCTTCTTTTCCTTTTTGCCCCCATCAGCATTGTTTGCGGGCTTGGGCTTGTTTTGATTTTGGTTTCCCTCTCCCTTTTTGCCTTTCTTCTTCTTCCCGCCGGGCTGTTGATTACCCTTCGAAGAGGTTTGTACAAAAACATTTGCACTTTGGGAGGAGGGGGCGGCCTTTGCTGCCTCCGCTGTAGACTGTTTGACAGACAACTGGTGAAGTTGTTTTGTCAAAGACTCTACAGTGGGAGAGTTTACGGACCCAACCACACCATCGGCATGGGGTCCAGGCTTGGGTTTCTCGGCTTCATGAGAAGGCCTTGGTGCCTCAGAGATGATTTCATATAAAATCCCAGACTGTGAATATATCAAGTCCAACTACTGGGCCCTGATTATGGCTTCTTCCTCACTAGTCACTCCTGATGTAGAAACATCCTTAGATATATAGGGAAATAAATATTTAAGGAACCATTCTAGTAAAAACTCAGGAGGGATGGTGGCTTTAATAAGGCTCTTTCGCCTCCTCCACTCTTGGATATGATCCAAGATGTGGGTTGCCTTATTTTGTCTAAAGGTGGACAACAAGTCCGTTCCGAAATCGTAACGAACTAGAAGCTGAAAGTGGCTAAGGAAAGCGGTAGCCAAGTCCCAGAAGCTACTAAAAGCAGTAGAAGGCAGCTCAATGTACCATTTTTCTGCAGTGCCTGTCAATGTCCTCTGGAACAGCCTAAGTATCACTGAATATTCATTCAATGAGTTGGAAGAACACCAAAGATGGAAGGTGGTGGCATGTGCCCCAGGATCTTCACCAGCCTTACCTTCGAACTTAGGGATGTTCGAAGGCAGTTTGGTGGGAACAGGTGGCCACACAGGGTCATGCCTCACCAGATCGTTCATCAATTTTGATAAGTCTGGCAAGTTCAAAGTTGCCAGAAAAGGAAGCTTTGGCCTAGCCAGTGTAGTAGATGTACTAGCTTGGGGATTAGAGGGACTTGCCCCCGATCGCCCATAAGTAAAAGTGGGGTTGCCCCCAGACACCGGTTGTGAAGTGGGTATGTTGCTTTGGAATGGGTTCCATCCGTAAGCCACTGGGTTTTGGGTGGGAGGTGCAGTGTAAGTGGTTCGGGCCGCCCCCATAGAAGTAGGGGTCTGAAAGACTGGAGCAGGTATCCCTCCACTAAACAAAGAGAAGGGAGAGCTCGTATATGGGACCGAAATAGGGTTTTGGTAGCCTTTCCCATAAGAGGTGTTGCTACCAAACTGCAGTCCTACATATGTAGGAGGTGGACCTACGTATGGATTGGAAGGGGGTATGTGCCCCCCATTCCAAGGGAATCCTTGGACAAAGGCCGAGGATCCCACCGGACCACTGTGGGTAGGGTAAGGGAAGGAAGAAGGAATTGTAGGCATACTGGGAATCCCAGTAGCCATATCACCAGATATACTTCTTATGTTCGAGTAAACCGGTGGTTGAACCACCCGGCTTGCTGGAGTTAAGGGTGTGGAAGGTAAATTAGATCTAGGGGTACTAAGCGGGGGAGGTAGTACCCCTTCAACCGGAAGGGTTGAGGTGAAAACAAATGAACTTTCTCCCTCAGAAGACATAGCTCTACCTACAGGTACACCTAGTACTCGTGAACTAAAAGGCCTAACCTGCACGATCACTGGATCGTTCAAATCAGTCAAGGGGGTATTATAATTTCTTGCAAACTCGTCAGCTTGCAATTCCTCTATCTCGACTGTGTCTAAGTCAAAGCGGTTAGCTATTAATTCCGGTTCACCAAGAACCTCAGTTACTCCTACTGGTTCAAAAGAACCACCTGTGCTTAATCTCCTCCTTTGGGGTACAGGTGGAGGTTCTAGTGGTGTGAGAGGAGGAAGGTTTCTCAACCTTCTTGACCTTCTAACAAGTTGGTCCTCCAGAATTAAGACTTTGAAAAATCACACCCTAAGGCCAACTAAACACAAGCAGATCCACAGAGCATACACTAAAAAGATCCTAAGTCTCAAGCAATCAAAACAGGCTATAAAGATATGCTTTCCCGAAGAAAGCTGATGAACAGTTACTTGGCGTCCTTGAGGGGTTCTTAGGCACAAGCGGAGGAATCACCCAACCGCCCTCCTACACTTTCCACAAGGGTTACCTTCCAAGTCCATTCAAGGTGAACCAGAAATAACCTTTCGGTTTACCTGGGTATGAGCCCTAAAAAGACAAGAGACTAAGGCTACCTTGACAATACCTACTGTATGGGGGGACAGTCGCAAACCGAACTCGTACACATGGGCAAGGTATCTAAGCCCAAAATTCTTCCTAGATAGAATCCCCAGATGCGTAAAAGTCCTGGGTTACGTTTGACAAGGATTCGGGGGGTTATCCCCTCTGTCCAAGCCTCCACGCGGCCTAGTGCTTAACTCCCGTTTGAGAGGAGCTTCCCAGATACAGCGGTAGAACCAAGGATTTACCTAATGAATAGCCCACTACGTCTGAGTTTATAGTTTGTGGGAATTTTACACTCCCTAGCCCACAAACCTAGCCTAAGCTAGTAGGTGGAAGGCCCTAAATATAAAAACTTACTAATAGATTTTAAATTAATGCGTTAATTTTAAGGGCTGTTCTTCACTCAAAGGAAGTGGAAGTGATGGACTGTATGATGTTTTGACTCAGCAGAAAATAAATGAAAGTAAAAGTGCATCTAAAGCAAACTAACACTATAAAATAAACTTCTTTTCATTTTTTCAAATAAATATTGATGAACTATATGCAGCAAAAAGAGAAACTAGCCTATATGTTTTTGTATTTTTCAAAGATAGTATTTCTTAAACTGAAACAAACACTACTCTAATGCAAAAATTACAATGCAAAAGATCATCTATGTTTTGTTTTTCACTTTAAAAAATGCTCAAAAAACTACTGTGCATGTATAAATGCAATACTTGAGTAACTTGAACTTATAGACTGTATAAAAAACACAAACTGAAACTAACAGGCAAACAGAACCTAAAAACCAACAAGAAAAGCAGGCAGGACCTCAACTTGGTTGCAGACAATGACCAAAAGATCACTGCAGACTTTTAAACAGGTAAGTGCAAACCACTAACTGATAAACAGCAGACTGGAAAGACAGAGTCTAAGACTCTGATCACTGATCTAGACTCAAGCACTCAAACCAACAACCCAAACAGGCCAGGAAGTTTCAAGATGCATACAGTAAATAAAACAAGTAACAAGAACCCAAGGGCTTCGAAAAGCACTAAGCTGTGATCACCTGGTACACTCAGACAACTCTGCAACACTCTTAAAAAAATCCTTAACAGAAAACAGGAATTATAACAGGCCAAGGAACAAGCCAACTTTGACACAAAAATCACAGTTTTCAGGAGTATACGCGATTGTGTAGTAGTGCAGGTCGCGAATGATGCGCGACTGTACAGTGGAACAACCTGCGCATAAAGCTCAGTATACGCGACTGTCCAGTGGGACAACCCGCGTATGGGTATAAAAAGAATTCTCAAAAATAGAGAAAGACCCAAGACTTTCAAATGCTACAGTAAGTAAGAAAGCAGGACAAAAAATCACAAACAAAACTTCGAGCAATGACTGGTCAGGACAACAGAAAAAGACCTAAAGCAGACTTGGCTTCCCCAGTGGAGTCGCCAGTTCTGTTGTACAGGATAATTCACCTAATAACCTAGGTCTGGGGGGTTACCAACATACTCTAACCTTGCAGACAAATTGACTTTAGAAGTACAGAATAGGAAATAGGAAAGTAGCAGGAACTTACTTGTGAAATACGAAGGTTGATCCAAGCTAGCTTCTTCCTCTCTGATCCACTTCCAAAGTCTCCAGGATAGTTCCTCCTTCACCTGTTAACAAATATTCTTCCAAATACAGTATGATTCATATATAAAGATGCAGATTAGACAAATCATATATTATAATGAAATGTAAACATTTACCAATCTACAACACATGAAACACAATATGGAAGAAGTAATCTGCTTTATTAACAATAATAGAGGGAGTTTAGGTTACAACCCAATGTCTGAACAAGGGACTCCTCTGTCACCAAAGGACTCTGAGTTTCTTTGCTCCAAATATTCTGTAGACAATCCACCAGCATAACTTTGCTCTCCAAGTATATATTCTCAAACCCCCTCCCCAAGGCCTCTATTTATATGGATGAAATGAGGCAATTCTCGAAGGTTAGGGAGGTTATAGCAGTTAGGAAGATTAAGTTAAATGAATGAACTAATCTTCCATTATCGAGTGTTTTTAAATATTAATTTTGAGGAAACCATACGCGGGTCTATAGTAGAGCAACCCGCGTATGATGCGCGACTCTATACAAGTGCAACCCGCGTATACATTTATGCGCGACCTGCTAAACATGATACTCGCGTATGATGCGCGAGATGCCAATACATATAGTCGCGAATGCTACTCAAAATATCAAATGGCAAAGTAATCAGCTGGGCATATAGGAAATGTATTTCATCATCAACCAAGGTATAATGAAACTAGGCAAACCTCAATCCATAAGTGTCCTTTTGTGTGTCGACCTGAGGGAAGTCAACACTCGGATGGAGAGGTGCCAATAAGGTGTATAACACTCTTGATGCCTTATTTTTTACCCTTTTAAGTCGATGAATCAATTCAGGGGTCCAATAAGTGGGTTCACCTCCTTGGAAGTTCCTTTCTGGAATGTCAGTTGCGCCAACCACTCATACAGGATTATCAGGAATTCAGAACAGAAACGTTCATGCATATCATATTAGAGATGACTTCCCAACCACTCTTATGTTGTCAATCTGTAGCTCTAGTTTTCTTCTGTTGTGAACTCTTGGACCTTCTGATTGAACCAGTACTAGATATTCGGTCTTGTCGGGTGCCACAACATGTCATGTTCTTCCTCACACTCTGGTCCTTGAAATGGAACCATTTGTTGACACAACTCTTTCGATAGGGGTTCACTCATTGTTGACACCCTTCGACGCAATCTCCCTAAACACTGGCCTAGATAGGTTTTACCCTATCCAGCAACACCTGGGAAGAAGATGCAATCTCACCCAAGATTTTTGATGGAGGGTTGTAGGAACCACGTTTCTATAGAAGGGAAGAGGACTTGCACACTTGATCTCTCTCTATCACCATACAACTCAGAGATCTAGAATGGGGTTTAACTTTAACATTTATCCAAACTATTTACAATCATTCACACCAGATACAGTATAACAACATTTCATCATTTATAAAAGATATCAACATGTAAGAATTTATTCACCATACAAAGACTTCGCATCATTCAAATAAGAAAAACAAAACATATTAACCATTAGCATCATTCTGATCCCATCAATTAACTACAAGGTTCGAAAACATCATAGATTGCATCACATACAGAGACAACATAGAGTATCCAGCAGCATTCTTATCATATTAAATTCCACAGGTCAAAATACATCTCCAAAACACATCCCTTGGTTGGCAGCCTCAGACCAAAATTACCCAGAAAACAGTTCGCAAGACACAGATTCAACAACCGGTTCACTCTGCATCAGATGCTCCCAAAAAGATATAAAATATATATAGGATGCTACCGAAATATTTCTATCACTACATTCCTAAATCTACTTATAGGCTTGTTCCTTTACAAATGGTCCACATATGACTAATTTTCTAACTAACTTGGACCAAATTCTAACTGCTTCCGACCACACTGACCATACTTGTCGACAACTTCATCTTGCGCAGTCCACTTTGACATTTATCGCTTTCTTTGATGTCACACCATGTGCACTCAATCCCGTGCCAACAATAGAGCTCAAAGCTTTAGAAAAAAATGGATCTGAGAAATCATGTAATTAACAAAGGGTCACAAATTGATAAACCTAAGAGGTGAAATAGAAATATTTCCAATATACAACTCATTCTTTCTACAAAGTCTTTTGAGAATATTTTCTTTGATCTTCACTCTTGAGGGAAAGAAAAATCCTTCAATCTAAAAAACTATGACCACTGTAAATAAGAAACATATTCTCCCTTTATATCCTAATCTAGTGAGTAAGGAATGGTGTGTTCAATGTGGTATGTTGTTAGGAGGGAGTGTACTTCATGGTAATCGAACTGAAATTGATTTGTTGTCCCTATCCTCCATGACTTTGTGATTCTACTAATTGTTTTAGATTGCTTATGTAAGCTTTTATTGGATGGATCCCCCCAAAATAGCCACCAATTCCCCTACTTTTTCACTAAGAATAGTTGGCTTCAAGTGCGAAATAATGGGTTGAAACGATGCTTATTTGGTGCTTTTTTGCGCTTTTATACAAGCCGATCAAATACATTTCCTTTCATCATTTGTCAATTATAATTTGACAGGGTTGACTCTCACCCCATGCATTACATCATTGGCAGTGAGTTGTCGTTGAGATTTTTTTGAGGTGGTGAGAGAGGAATCCCCAAGGAATCATGCATATCCTTTGAATATCTCCAATTTTTCATGGATCGTTAATCTTATGGTAGGAGGAAATATGAGTCTTTGGTGAGATTCTTGCACATGTGATAGGAGGCTAGGTTTTACCTTACATGAATGGCTAATATCTAATTCTGCATCTGTCAAGGTACCATAATGACCATTCACGACGAACCCCCTTGTATTACTACTTGATCAAGTCTTCATGCATGAATGGTTAGGATTGAGAGATGGAACATGCATGATTCAACCCACACCATTCGCAAGGTACCCCCTTCTAATACTACCCGACAAAGCCTTTGTGCATGAATGGCTAGGATCAAGAGATGGAACATGCATGATTGTATCCACAATATTTTTGGGGGACCAGCCCTAATTACTTTTCGCACATGTCTTTTTTCACAAATGGATGAGATTTGGAGATGGGAAACTACATAATGCATTGTGGCCATTTATGGGAAGTCCCTTACTTTTACTTCCTAGTTATGTTATGATGCGCAAATGGATTATGTTAACCCATAGATATTTGTATGGTGAATGATAACCATTCAAAGGGATCCTTCCATGTTATGAAAATAGCATGAAAATTTGAATTATGCCACGATCAAAGCTTTTACAACATAGAAAATTCAAGACATGCCTACTTTATGTATGTGTTATTTGTGAATGTATTCACTTTCATTACATACATGACATAGATAATGACATGATATTAATATTTGATTCTTTGACTACTAGACAAGGCTCAAAATTCCTTGCACTTAGTCCACATATATGCAAGCATTAGACAAAAATTCATTTGTAGTGAAAATTACCTTCTTTGCATCACCTCTGATTATTTTCTACACCAAGTAATTGGCGTATGTGACGATCTTGACCTCTCTAGAACCTATAATAGTATCATTGGGGATAGATTTTGCACAAAGACGACAAAATGGTTACAAAAAGGATCAAATTGGTCTCACTAGTACAATCGCAAATGTTCCTACAAATTTATACCAAGGACAAATAACCTTTCCTAAAGGCTTGTCTAAATCAATGACAATTTTAGCAATGTTAAAAAGAAAATTGGAAGGCATAAATGCATATTCGTGTAGAAATGCACAACTAGAAAAATTCATAATTTATCTCAATGACTTGCACAACACTTTGCTTTACAAAAATAAAGGTGGTGTCATCAATAATGAAAGGAAATTAATTTCCAACAAAAACATTGAATATGATGATAATAACATGTCTAACATATAACAACATTTCTTTTTAATTGATGAAGATCCATAATTGTAGTGTCCCTCGGCACTAAGTCAACAACCAACCATGAAAACCAAAAAATTTGATCATTTATTTATTTTTACAAAATTAGACAATTAGAAACTCGAAAATTACATACCTACATCCTTCTTTACGAACTAATCATATCTATTTGACACACAAGTTTATCAAGCATGCTTAAATTTCCAATAAATAGATAATACAAGACAATATCCCTAAGTCATAAACATAAGCATACTATCCTACACCCTTACTAAGGATTAAGTCATATAACATCAGACAATCGCTTCTACGAATTCATTCCTTTTATGCCTAAAACTTGATTCCCCAAGCATGACCACAATAAGTTTTTCAAGAATTTTATAACGTATCTCTAGTTATTGTATAGTTATTCCTCAACAAGAACTATAAAATCTACAAAGAAATACAAGTAATGATTACAAAAGGTTCATGATTATAAACAAAGAAATCATTTCCAAAGGTACATTTAAAGAGATCTCAATAATGTCTCTTCGGTAGGTTAATTTACTATAACAAGAACCACGAGGTGGAAATGTCACCGAAGTTGCTAAAAAATATTGCTATAGGACAAAGCTATAGAAATATGACACTTTTTCCAGGGGGAAAAAGAGCCACAAAATTTTATAGCCATTGAACCCTAAGTTTCTCACCATCAATAAAATGATGAAATCCAAAATCTTATCATAATTTGACATACAATGTAGATTTTTCCTTCTTTTCAAAACAACTTGCTAAACCATACTGTTGGAAGGCTTGCACAAATAATTATTATATCCAATGTGTATCTAGTTAAATCAAAACTAATTTCCATACAAGTATATTCTTTCCCAAGTAAGAAAACAAGAGACAAACTATTTAATCACCCTCTAGCAATAAGAGTATCAAACTTGATTTTTCCCCGTGTTAATATTATAGTGGTGTCGGATTATGAGCATAAAGATAGCTCACAGGAAATGTCATTATTTGGGGAACTACGCTGACTATTAATTCATTTTCATCAATATGGAGGAACAAGTTATCAGTTGGGCACATTGGATGGGGGCTACAATTGAATAACAAATGTTGGAATTTCTACGTGTAGGTGCAGAAGTTTGTTTATTTTGAAATAACACTTGTTGGAGGTTGTCCTTGTCCATGTCCTTGTCCAGCTAGTGTATAAACGATATATGGCCATGCTTCATTGAAAATAATTATGTTAATGCATGAAAATAAATAGGTTTTCTTAAAAGGACATTTTCAAAAGTTTCATGTGCTCTCTTTCAAATTTTAAACCCCTCATTGTTTATTACCTTCTTCTGGGATTGAAAAGTGTACTAATTCTGTTGACTATCCATTGCTTAGCTTCTTGCTATTTAAATTATTTTAGTTAAATGAAAATCATATTATTTTTTACATCATTTGGACATAAAAATTCAAGTTTCATTTAGTTCGCATCCTAGTGAGTTATCTTATTTGTTTTCTTTGTACTTTGAGTAATATTTGCTATTGTTGTTATTTATTGTCTTTGTATGCTTTTTAGCTTTAACACATGGACCTTAGGGAGTGTTAAATTTGAAAGAGGTGAAAATTATGCTTTAAACTTATCATATCTAATTACAATGATACTATTTTGTTTCTAGTATTGTTTTGTCATGGTTTGTCATGGTTTATGTCTGTTTGAGATGGGTTGTCATGGTTTATCTCCTTTTCTTATCATATATCTGCTGCTAAGTTTAGATATCAAAATGTAATTGGAAGTTCCCAAAAGTTGCAGTTGCATTGATGCCTATTTGTTAGGCTTTTGGGATCCATCTCTCTAGTTGTTTGACAGACTTTAAGTACAGGAGAACGTATTTCTGTTTTGATGTTAATTTCAAGTGATTTTTTCTACTACTAAAATTGTGGAAATTTTATTGACATCCTCATGAGCCTTTTATAAGCCTTTGCTTTGAGAAATTTGAATAGGGAAGAGTTGATGGGAACTCACAAATGGTGATGATAAAACCCACTATTTTGGTATGGAATTTCCATATACGGTGATGATAAAATGTAGTGTTGTGGTATGGAACACTCATGGACTATATACATTGAGAGAGAATATAACAGTTTGATACCTTGGTCTTCTGGGTAAAAAGGTTATGTCCCCACCTTAATGGTACACATTGGTCCTATGGGTAAAAGGGTTATTCTCCCACCTCGATTGACACACCTTGGTCTTGTTGGTGTAGGGGTTGTTTTCCCACTCTGTCACGATTCCTCTTGTTGACTCTTGATCTTATGTTGACCCTTGATTGGTACTTATGCTAGTTCCCACTCATATTGTGGTACCTTAAACCTTTTCTTATGTGTGTTATGGGTGTGACCTCCTAGCATCCAAAAACAACACATAGCCTCCTCAAGCAAGTTCAAACAAGTCAAGTTTTACTCCAACCATCCCTAAGAAGGTCACAGTTCAGCTCAAGTAGACCCAAAAGGGTCATTGTTCATTTCAGGAAGCACTAAGAAGGTCATAGCCCTAATTAGGAACTCACGGTTTAGACTCGAGTGGACTAATATCTTTGTTGCATTGTTTGAGTGTGATAAGCTGTAAGAAAGTCATGGAATTTGTATGAGCTACAAACTGAGCTCTGGTTTGTGTGTGGAATGTCATCATTACCTAATATTTTATTGACTGTTGTTTCTGGGTCAACTACTCTAGTAATTTGGGTTTCCTTATGGTTCACTTCAAGCAAACCCAAACACTCAAACAGTGCAGCAGAGATCTTAGTCCAGTCAAAAAGGGTTATGGTTTCTTCTAGCAGCCCCAAATAACTCACAAGCTACTCAATTGAAGCCATGGGCTTTGTATGGGATACAAACTAAGCTTTGATTTGTGTATGGAATGTCGTCATTACCTAATATTTTATGGACTGTTGTTTCTTGGTCACGATTTTAGACTTGAGTGGACTAATATATCTGTTGCATTGTTTGAGTGTGCTAAGCTATAAGAAAGCGATTTGCTTTGAATGGAATATAAATTGAGCTATGGTTTGTGTGTGGAATTTCATCATTGTCTAATATTTTATGGACTATTGTTTCTCTAGTAATTGGGGTTTCCTCACTGTTCACTTCAAGTAGACCCAAACACTCAAACAGTTCAGCAGAGATCTTAGTCCAATGAAATAGGGTTATGGTCTCGTTTAGCATCCCCAAATAAATCATAGCCTACTCAAGAAAGCCATGGGATTTGTATGGGATACAAACTGAGCTCTAGTTTGTGTGTGGAATGTCATCATTACCTAATATTTTATGGACTTTTGTTTCTTGGTCTGTTGCTCCAGTAATTGGGGCTTCCTTGCTTGTTGATTGGGTTACCTTAACTGCTACTATAGTTAACTAAACCTACAGTAATTGAATTTATTCTCTCTCTCAGGTTTTCCCTTTGTTCTTGTAGTGACTTGTCTCTAAATAGACAAGATGTGATCTAAACAAATATTGTTGAGTATAAGGAAGGTTTCAACTCTCCTAGTGGGTTATCTTATTTGTTTTCTTTGTACTTTGAGTTAGATTTGCTACTGTTGTTATTTATTGTCTTTGTATGTTTTTCATCTTTAACACACGGACCTTTGAGAGTGTTAAAGTTGAAAGAGGTGAAGGTTATGGGTATGTTGTCCCATATGCCCTAGGTATAGAGGTACATAAGATAATTGTTGATCTGGGTGAGATAATTGGTAAATTAGTTAAGCAGTACGTTGAAGCGATGGAAAAAATAAGTGCATCTATGTTTGAACTTTGAATGTGTTAATGCATGCTTTTTTTGAATGAATATACAGAAGGACAATATTTTTTGTAGAAATTGGATTTATGGAGTGCATGATCAAAGTGTAGTAGATTTTATTGCTAATTCTTGTTTCCTTCTATAATCAGGTTAAACTTAAACAGGTCTTGAAAACAATGAGCATATCCAGTGAAGGGAAATTTTACTTATAAGTATTCTCCCCATTTTTTTAATGTTTTCATGATAATATATGTTATTTGTTGAATATTTTCATGTCACGGTGGGTTTTACATATCATTTTGTTATAGTTACCATACATCTTATCCTGTTATTGAGTGATTTTTGTGACTCGAATGATTTTTTTTACAGGCATTGGGGAAACTCAATATGCCATGTGAAACATTGTCTCTTTGTGATGAAAAATATGATGTCAAACAGGCCAGGAAGCCTTGGAACATTATACTTGATGGTCACAAGATTGGAAATCCAGGACCTTTGTTTTCAGAAATGGTATTATTATAGATTTAGAGAATTATTCTATGTGTGCGTCCCTTGAAAACCAATCAAATGGATAAAATTTTAAACTATGAAGGTGGTACGAATATAATAGTCTTTTTTAATTAGTGACTGAGTTTGTATTTTGTTATATAAAGATGAAGAGTTAAACTACTACAGAAGAAAGTTTGGAGGTAGTCAACTTGACACTAGGGTAGGATTAAGAAGCTCGAAGTTGCAGAACAAATCAAGAGAACAAGAATCGCAGGTGAAACTTTATCTATGAGAAATTATTGTTATGATGGTTCTACGAATGGTATTTTGTAGCTACCAATTATTTTTGAAAGTGATATGATTAGTGTTTTTACTTTTCTTCTATGGATACCCTTAATGGTTTTCCTTTGTCATGCCATAAACCATGTTTTAAACTTTCAAAATCCTTTTCCCGTGGCTTATTAAAACTCATTTAATCCACTCTAATACACAATGATTGAGTAATTTTCATTTTCTTCCTCAGCATTTCTATGATGGGTAATTCAAAGAACTCTTAGCATTTCATAAAGGGAATTATAAAAATAAATATGTATTTTTAAACTTTTGTTCAAATTTTAGCTCTGGTAATTATTTGACACTTTTCTAAGTTGGACAAGTTCTATTTTTCAATCAATCCAAATATTTTATTGATACCGACAACCTCATTATGCATTCATACATGCTCGGTATCTTGTTCTACGATCACAACACTTGGCACTGTATAAAGAATTATGTGTTTTCATGATGGGATGGAGCTATGCCTTTCCACCAGATAATGACAAATTATATCAGTCATTCTCGACACTTGAAGAAATGGAAAACAATCAAGATATAATTGTATGGCCACTGTTAGTTATTATTCACAATGCATGCACTAGAAAAATAAATGATGGCCATTCAAAGGGTATTGGAAATCGAGAGATTGATGAACAAATTAAAGATGTGCAAAGAAACTCAATCCTCTTCCTATTTAGTTTCCTTTTCCATTTCAATTTATGATAATTTATGATTCTTTAAAAAGATTTTGCCTATATAATAAAAAACAGTGTACATAGAAGTTATCCAACAATATGAAGTCCTTTTACTGTAGATAGGCCTTGAATTGTTCTATCCTTTTATATTTATAAGATATGGTTCTTGAGTAGTTAGATCCTTTGCCATATATTAAATGAACTTCAAATTGATATAAGAAAGGAGGCTTCTGTGATGCATTCTGCACTTCCTATTTTTGTTCAACTTATGACAAATGCTAATAAATATGTTAATCCCTATGTTGGCCTTATCATTGGGAGAATGAGATCCTCAACTTTTTAGCTCATATCAATCATGTTATATGTTTTTTAATATTTTTAGTATCATAGATATCAACAGTCTATTGTTATTTATTTCATTATTGATACCTACAAATGATGTTTGAAGTACATGAATAACTTGGTACTTCTGCAAGTATTGTAGAGACTTCAAGGGTACCAGCTTAAGGGAAGAGCACCTGCCTTACAGGCAGGATATTGGTGGTTTGATTCCTCCATACCGTTGGAAGAGTAAAAGAGAAGAAGAACAAGGAACGTAATGTAGAATGTATATTTTATAAATGAAGAAGATGAGTACAATAGAAGTGCCTCGAGTAATTTATACCCTAAGTGGGGAAGAGAGGTGACTTTTCAAGTCACCTCTTAGTTTAATTACATAAATTTACTAAAATTAACCTATTTTAGTATTTAAATTTAGCAATTTGTAAATAATTAAATTTAGCATTTGTAACATTGCCTTCCCCTTTTAAACTGCTTTGTCCTCAAAGCAGGGTAATGACGCATATTGCCGAAAGAATTTATTTGTTTCCCATGATGCGTCTTCTTCTGCACAATTCTTCCATTTAATGAGGTATTCCTTGATCATTCTAGTGTGTAATATCCATTCTCTGATGTTGATGATAGCTTCTAGTTCTAAGATCAGTTTCCCTTCTTCATTGAGAACGAGAAGTGTTGTTTGAACTTATCGATGTTGTCCCAGAAATTTTTTTAGATTTGATACATGGAATACGTTGTGAATTTGACTTGTCTCTAATAACTTTAGTTCGTATGCTACGCTGCTAATATTCTGTATAATTTGGTATTGGCCATAGAATTTAGGTGTTAATTTGTTCTTTCCTTGTTGTTTTAGTAAGTCTGGTTGAAGTCTTACGAATACCCAATCCGCTAATTCAAACTCTCTCTCAGTTCTATGTTGGTCTGTTTGTTGTTTCATACGATTTTTCACCATAGTTAAATTATCTTTGATTGTTTGTATGATTCGTTGCTTATCTTCCAGTTGATCTTTTTTTGCTTCCTTGAATGATTTCCTTCCATCTTGGTGGTTCATAAATATATAATGCTTGATATGGAGCCATCTTCACCGACATGTGATATGTAGCATTATACCACCATCCTACTTGATATAACCATTGTAACTATTTGTTATGTTTGTCTGGGACGAAAATACGAAGATAGGTTTCCATACACTTGTTGACCACTTCGGTTTTCCCATATATCTATGGATGATACGATGAGCTCATATTAAGAGTGATCCCTATTTTCTTGCATAATTACTTCCAAAAATTGCTTGTGAATTTCACATCTCGGTCGCTCACTATAATTTTTGGAAAACCATGTAATTTGTAAATATTTTTACAAAACACTTCAGTGATTTGCTTAGCGGAGTCATTTTTCTTTATGCCCATGAAATGTTCATATTTCGTTGGTCGATATACTACCACAAGGATTTTATCCTTACCATATGATAAGGGTAACCCTTCAATAAAATCCATAGAAATTTCCTCCCATTTTTGCTTTGGAATGTGCAATGGGTGGAGTAGCCCTGGAGTCATGACGTTCTCACTTTTATTCCTTTGACATGTGTCGCACTCGGCTACATATTTTTGAATGTCTCTATGCATTCCTTTCCAATAGAATGACTATATGGCATTGTAATATGTCTTGAAAAAACTTACATGTCCTGCAGTAGGTGAATCATGAGATTCTATCATCACCTCACATTTAAACCTTTATGTTGGGTTTAAATAGATCCTTCCTGTGTACCACAAGATGTCATTTCTCCACTTGAATTTTGGACCTCTATTCGGTCCTTTGATTAAGGCGCACATGTTTGGGTTTTTTGTGTATTATCTTCATATCTCATCCAGCCACTCTAGAATAATGATTGAAATTGCATATGTATGGATTTCATCCTTTCTAGATAGAGCATCGACAACTATATTGTCTTTCCCTCTTTTATGTAATATCTCCAGATCAAAGGTAGTGATTTTTTCTATCCAATTTTGTTATCCTGTTGACAATGGTTTTTGTTGGAGGAGGTATTGAAGACTGTTATGGTCTGTTGTTATCAATATTTTTCTCCATAGAAGGTATTTTCATCATTTTTTTAAAGCATGTATAATAGCCAGCATATATTTATCATAAGTGGACTTCAAAATTTCTCTCATGTTTAGCTTCCTACTTTCGAATGCTATTGGGTGCCCTTCTTGCATCAGAATTGCTTGTAGTATGAAAATTGATGTGTCGCACTCGACTACAAAGGGTTTTGTAAAGTTTGGCATGGCTAATACCGGTGTTGACGACATCATGCATTTTAATGTTTCAAAAAAAAAAGTTCTTCAATAAATTTGTGAGGGGGGTGGTTTTATGGTTGTAATTATTTACAAATATTCGATAGTATCATGTTAGGACTAGAAATCCCCTTAGCTTCAATATGTTATCAGGTTTGGGTTATTCCATGATTTCCTTGATTTTACTTGGATTGACTTTGAATCCTTCCTTCGATATCTCTTGTCCTAGGTAGTCCACTTCTTCTTTTCCAAAGGTGCACTTAGACCTCTTTGCGTAGAATTTTTTTCTTTCCAAAATGGTAAGTACTTGAATTAAATGTTCCAAATGCTATTTCCATGTTCTTCTATATATGAGAATGTCATCAAAAAACACTAGTACTAATTTCCTTAAAAATGGCTAGAACAATTCGTTCATTGCGGCTTGAAACGTAGCTGGAGTGTTAGTCAAACTAAAGGAAATTACTTTGAACTCATAATGTCCTTCATGAGTGAAAAAACCAATTTTAGCTATGTCTTCCACTCTAACTTTAATTTGGTAATAACCAGATCAGAGATCCAACTTAGACAAGTACTTGTCCCCATGAATTTCATCTAGTAGCTCATCAATGAATGGGGTCAGAAATTTGTTTTTGATAGTTATTTTTTTCGATCCTCTGTAATATATGCACAGTTTGAATGACCCGTCCTTCTTTCGTACTAGCACTACTGGATATGCATACGAGCTTCTTCTTTTTGAAATGATGCCACATTTCAGAAGATCCTGAGTTAACCTCTCGATTTCTATTTTGTGGTGATGCGGGTATCTGTATAGTTTGCTACTAGCAGGTTTTC
The DNA here is from genome assembly GCA_001517045.1 of Pseudotsuga menziesii. Taxonomy (NCBI): domain Eukaryota; kingdom Viridiplantae; phylum Streptophyta; class Pinopsida; order Pinales; family Pinaceae; genus Pseudotsuga; species Pseudotsuga menziesii. The sequence continues at coordinate 541,378 of LPNX010437326.1, read as the reverse complement.
TCCCTGGTTCTATTTCGATTATGTGTTCAATCTTTCTATTTGGTGGAAGCCCCATGGGTATTTCTTGAAACACCTTATAATTTTTTTGAATAAGCTCCTGTATCTCTGGTTGTTTTTCCATGTCTCCTTCACACGTTAGAAGATCCATTTATTGGATTTATGTATGCTGGTGTGCCTTTCTGAAGTAGCTTTTCCATCTGATGTGATGTAACTAACTGTGTCAGTGGTGGTTGGAACCCGTATAATTTGTGTGTCTTCCTGAACGACTAGAATTCAATAAAATTCTCTTAATGATTTGTGGAGTATGTACCCAAGGTTTATAACCATTGTATTCCTAATACTACATTGACTCCTCCCAGTGGTACCGCAAATAAATCTGATTCTAAGTTATACTCTTGCATTTGTAACTTGACCTTATGACATTTTTCCACATTGTCAATCTTCTTGCCATCTGCTACCATAACCTTCATGTTAGGTACTAGATGAATAAATAGGTTTAATATTATAGTAAGGTTGACATTAACGAAGTTATGGGTGCTGCCAGAGTCGATGAGAACTATGGTGTTATTATTTTTTATATTTCCTTTAATCTTCAATGTTTGCGGTTGGGAGATTCCGGTAATAGCGGATAATGATATTTTTGGGGTGTCATCCTCGATTTCTATTTGGTATTCTGGTTGACTATCCACATCATTCTCAATTGGTTCCTCTCCTTCCAACTTTGCTTATTATGCTTCACATGCATACAATTTCTTTTGTAAGCATATGTGCATAGGATCCCATTTGTCTCCACAAAAATTATGTTTCCCTTCCTTTATTCTCTGGGATTCATTCATTCCCTGAGTTTTGGTGGTGTATATCTTGGATTTCCTGTGTATGTTGATTGGATGGGATTCCTTTTGGAGGCGTCTTTGTCCAAATTTGTATGAACAAATTTCTTGAATCTGCTTTCAATAATCCTGGCTTTGTGACATGCTTCCTCCATGAGAGAGATGTTATGTAACTCTAGTTCATCATGGATGTGTTGTTTTAGACCGTGTATGTAGGTATGTAGTCTTTGGTCATTGGTTAACTCTGGAACTCGAGTTGAATTCTTCCCACTCACAGGTGTACTCATCGACACTATTTTTTTGTTGTAACCTTGTGATTTTGGAAAAAAAAAGTCTTTTTCTTCGACGCCCTAGAATATTTTGATGAGGTCATTCCTGAAGCTAGCCCAGTTGTGAGAACATATTCTTGCAATATTCTTCCACCATAAGTACCAATTGTAAGCATTTCCTTCTAGATGCATGGAGGCATATTTAATTTTCTCTCCCTCGTAATGGATGTTGTGGATGTCTAGGTATTCCTTGGAATTGTTAATCTATGCTATGCATTGTCGTTCGTCCCCGTCGTATTTGGGTAACTCAACTTTCACCCATATTTGACATCCTTGTGTATATGAGGCTGAGGATGACATGTTGAATAGAGGATCTGGCTGCTCCGGTGTTCGAGGAGAGTTTGGATGCAGGTCATTCGATATTTGTAATCTGTCCAAGATGGCTATTAAAACTGCCTGGTTTTTCTTTTGGTCTTCTTTTAGAGTGAGGAATTTATTCTCCAATCATGACGTGATTTGTGTCCAATTCAATGTCAAATTTTCACTGTTTTATTTGATCTTTTCCTGGAGTTCCTTGTAGTTCTTGTTAATCTTCTCATCGGTTTGATCGAACCGAGTGTCCATTGATCTGGTGATTGGAATCTTCTCGGTGCTGAACATGGATTTATTTGTGTTCGATGTATGATGCCAGCCTTTCATGATTTTTTTTAAGTAATTATAATAATTATTATTATTATAATATAGCTTTTAATTAATAATAATAATAATAAATATTATTAATATTAAAATTGTATTATTAAAAAAAAGGGGCTTACCCAGCCGTCACGTGGAGAGCAGGTAAGTAATGGTAAGAAAAAGAAATATGAAAGTGTACAAGATTTGAGTGAATGGAATGACAAGAAATATGAAGGTGTAAGGATGAGGTAATGAAGCATTGAATGAAGAATTGAGTGATGGTAATGAAGCGTTGAGTGAAGGGAATGAAGCGACAAGGGAAATGACGCACAAACCTTGGAAATGGGTGCGCTGGTGGGTAGAGGGAGGGACTGTTGGGAGTGGTAGATGAAGGGCACAAGGAGAAGGGAGGTATGAATAGGATGGATGAAGGGAAGAGTATGTGGTATGGCATTGGAGTTCGCAGGTCTAGAGGAAATGAAGAGGATTGGGATGGGGAATGAACAGCAATGGAAGGAATGGAGGAGGAACAAAGGAGGAATAGAATGAATGCGTTGGGGGAGGAGCACGCATGGGAGAATGGAGGCCAAGGAGAGGAGTAGATGGGACATGGAAGAGCATGGAGAGGTGGGTGAAGAGATGGGATAGTGCTGAGATCCAAGAGGCTCTGGTACCAATGGAAGAATAAATGAGAAGAAGAACAAGGAACGTAATGCAGAATGTATATTTGATAAATGTAGATTATGAGTACAATACAAATGCCCCGGTTAATTTATACCCTAAGTGGGGAAGAGAGGTGACTTTTCAAGTCACCTCTTAGTTTAATTACATAAATTTACTAAAATTAGCCTAGCTTAGTATTTAAATTTAGCAATTTGTAAATAATTAAATTTAGCATTTGTAACAACCCTATCTACAAAAATAAGTGAATATTTGCATATAAAATGACTACATTAGTGACCAAAAAATGAGAGATAAGTGACCAACAAATGGGAGATAAGCGACCAAGAAAATGACCAAAATTCACATATAAATAACCAATGACAGTTTGGGTGGCTAATTTTCGGTCTCTTATCACCAAACATATGACCAGATTAATCAACAAATATGCGAGCAAATTAATGACCAGCCGACAAGTTATAGATGACCAAACTATACATGACCAAATTTTTGGTCGCGTGATAAGAGACCAAAAATTAGCCACCAGTGATCGCCAAATCAAAAGTGGTCATTTATAGGAGGATTTTGGTCATTTTTTTCACTTATCTCTCATTATGCACTAGTGAAAACCCTTGCTTGATATTCCTTTTACGAAAAATATTGGTACCACTCCTACCACCATTAGGTAATTACCTCACCTTGTCATGCTAACACTGAATTCATGTTCTAGTGGTGGTCAATCCTCCTTTTCCTTCTTATAGGAAACCATATGCATTCTATAAGTCTATGAAACCCCAATTTTTTTGGTGCAATGGAGTAGCTACTCAATGTATTGGTAAGTTGCATCCACAAGATCTAGGGCACAAAACCCACACTACATCTAGGCGTAATATCTAGCAGGCTTGTATGCAACTGGTTCGTGACTTGTGAAATGGTTCTAAGGTTGAAATTTACCACCCACAATTTGATATAACCCACCAAATTACAACCCAACTTCAAACGGAGGCTTCCACTCCATGTATCATGCTACAAATCTCAAGGTTATGCAACAAAATCGTGGATTAATAATATTCTGAATACCCTTGGATTCCATTTTGTATAGTTTTTTGTTACCATCAAAATTAAAGGAGAGTCGATAAGGCATGTGCTTCTACTTCCTATTCAATAATAGTGTTAAACCCTTAGCTTTAAGCATTGTAACCAAAGAAGGAATACAACCAACATCTCCAAGCATCTTCTTATTCTCCATTAAAGTACCAAGTTCTTTGTTTCTTAAAAAAAAGTATTTTTATTTCTAACAGAAACCAAAAATACAATTCTCAAGTATCAGATACAAAGAGCCAAAATAACTAGGCACCTGATCATATAGATTAACTACTTGTAATGTATGCTTCTGAGTTACTATATTATACATACAACTTGTCCTAGGGATATTTTTCTCCAAGAGATATTCAAAACCTTAATATTTACTAAAAGTCCATATATTTGACTGACATAATACAAAGAAATACCCACCCAAAATCATGCTCAAAAATAAAAATAAAATAAAAACATGATAGGACCCAGATAATACTTGTGACTTCCCTCCAAATTTATACTCCAATATTTGATTTAGAAAATTGTTCAAACTCTCCTTGGATAGGGAATTTTCCCTCTCATTAAGCTCCTGGAAGATATGGGTGAAGGAAATGGAATGAAAAATTATGGGCAATCCCTTTAAGGTATGACAATGTTATGTAATACTGCAGAGAATATTTTTATTTCATCCTTCATCCAATTGATAGTAAATGTCAAGTCTCTAAAAACCTATAAACTGAAATACCTATGTTCAAAGCAAAGTTCACTGGAGAAATAGAAGTCACTAGAATTCATCGAAATTGTTTGACCTAGCACCAATATTTTCCTTTGAAGTAATGTGTATATGAGAGATAAAGAACAATCCCACAGTGCAAACCCCACCATTNGAAGTCACTAGAATTCATCGAAATTGTTTGACCTAGCACCAATATTTTCCTTTGAAGTAATGTGTATATGAGAGATAAAGAACAATCCCACAGTGCAAACACCACCATTCCTTTGACTAGCCCTGCCATAGAATTATCGGGGGATTGTTTGATCTATAACTAGATCTTCAATTCATCTAGGCCAATTGGTCTTGACAAGAATCTAGAAATGGGTTAAAAAGGACAAAGCCTAAGTCAATACCTTGAAATATGGAGTTTGTATGTCTTCAAAAATAATATCGTTCCTCACCAACCCACTTTTCCAGATGACCAAGAAGGGGAAAACTCTATGTATTTTTTTCTCACTCCTATCAATTATTGTTTAAAAAGGTAATTCTTCAATGATTCCCTTTTCAAAATATTTTGAATACCATAGGATCTTTTTACTTCCTTCCACACCTTCCATAATTTTGACCATGACTAGGCCTCTCCATCAATTGTGGAGCCATAAAATCAAGTTTGAATTTGTAGCCGCCCCCTACATTATTCCATTCCCATGATATTTCATCTAGAGAATGATGCGGTATAATATATTTCCTTCTTAATTCCTCCAAGTACCAACCCTAAGACTAAGCTTCAATTTTTTTCATACCAAGATCATGGGGAGAGAGTCAACCTTGAGTCTAGATGCTTGTATCTACAAGTTTTTCTATGTTATGCAACATACATATACCATGTTCCTGTGGAAAGGTAACAATATATCCATGGAGGAATATTTCGTTCCCACATCTTAGTATTGCATCAGTTTCGATCTCAACCTGAGACCCATCCCCTACCTTCCAGGCCAGGTGCTTTCCAACAAGGGGAAATCTCATTCAAGTACCAAGTTCATATGTAAATATTGTTTCTATTTGTTACACAATTGGCATTCCATTTTTGAAATCATTATCCAATCAAGGAATAAAACTAACGAAGATTAGAGAGAAAACCAATTTGTCCTACAATTAGAAATTTCATTTCGAAACTTGGTCAAATAGGAATTGGAGTGGAGTAGTTTCTTCCCCAAGTAACTTCTGAGATTGTTGAAATTGTGGCGGTAAATTATTGACTATTGAACTTCTCACTAATCATACATGGAGTTTAGAATGAGTTAATTATTGTTGTTTGATGCTCATTCAAATTGGTATTGTATGGAGAGGGGGAAAGGACAATATTTGTGGCAAATATTGCATGAATTGCTTTCTTTCCTTCATTTCCAACTAAATCCTTTATAATCATTCTGCTCTAGAAAGTTTAAGATGTATGATCTCATACAAAAATGCATTGGTGGAATATAATAACATACACAATGAGAAGCTTCAAGAAACTCAAGGTCATACCAGATACATCTATTATATATCATAACATTATTTTATTGAAAGTCCTAGTTACCACTATTCATTGTTCCCAGTTATTGGAAGGACTAGTCCCTTTTGAACTGTGCATATGATTGTTGATAAAATATTGTAATCTTATTAAAAGGTCAATGACAATGTCAGTGAAGGAAAATATAGATGATCAATGCACCAACAATATGTTAAAAACATCGATTACAAAAATAAAAGGAAATTGAAGTAAAGTTATGACAGAGATAAAAACATCACTTCCATAAAACTTTGTGCATCACCCACTAGAGAGTTTTCAACCCTACTAGGTTGTTCCGAACGAGGAAGATCCCCAGGAGAAGCTTGAGTATCTATAATATAAATATGCAATTCTTATCATATTTCCTATTGACATGTAAGGTAATTACACACATCCAAACTTTAATTACATACCATGACCTTGACATGGTAGGAAAACAAGAATGGTATTGTATTTGTCTATATCCTCATATTGAAGCCATGGTTCTAGATTGTTGGACATCTGTAAAAATATACACTACTTAAAAATATTGATGTCTAAACACACTTAAGATCCTTGCTATCAAACTCCCTTGGGACCATAGGGATGGTGTCCTTGCTTGTTGAGGTATTTGAATTAAAATGATTCGTATTCAAAATCATGGATGTTCAAATCAATTTTTAAACCGTTGTTTTGTGTACTTCTTTTATTTTTCTTTTTAGAACTAGGGAAACTATTCATCCACTTCATAAAAAATTTAAAATCACCCAAATCAAGTGTGAATTCAAACTCCATAATACTTAGATTGTCGGCATTATCCAACATTTTTTTAACTAGATCAACCAACCATTAATAGCATCAGCATGAAGTCTAGTCCAAATTTTTTATTCTTTTTTACAATTTGATGGTGTCTATACACATCTTTCTAGAAAGTAAACCTAAATGGTTTTTCTATAGTTGAACTCTCCATATATTTGCGAGATATGGGGTCAATATAGATATGTGATGCATAGTATTGAATAATACCTTTTTTTAAAAAGAGAAGATAATCATGATGTCGATGTGAACGCTTGTCAACATTGAGGTGGTTGGAGTATTCTGATTTCCTTTGTAATATATTTTCATACCAATTGATCTATCAGCAATATCTCCAACAGTTTAATGTTTCTAAGCGGATTTAATCAATGTTTAAATTCAAATATTCCTTAAAATTGAGATGAACTCTTTGTGGTGGTGTAAATTCAGTGGGGTCTGTGATTAATTTTTCTTTAAAAAATATTAATGTCGATGTTTATGTAGGTAACATGGACCCATATGTCATCTTACAGTGTCATCAATCTCAAAAACGGAAGACAAAGTTGCATGCCTATTCCTATTTTTATTGAGAACATGGATAATCCCTAATCAATATAGGGTGATAGGTATTAAAAATCTCAAGTTTATACAATATTGAATTTGGAATGTGGGTTTAAATTGTTTAAATATATCATAAAAATTTGAGAATGATTGATATACTTTATATAGGTATACAAGAACTAAATTTTAGTGGGTAATGAAGAAATTTATTCAAGGCATGGTTTATTATGAAATCTAGAGATACCACTTAGTCCATTGGATTACTAGTGGAAATAAAAGATCCATGAAGACTTTCTAGAAGAAAAATAAATTAATAAATAAAAATATTTGAGATTGCAAGGCAATGTAGAAACCTGATACTCTCAATGATATACAATATTGAATTTGTATTGTGGCTTTAAACTGAGTTTAAACTATGAGTGTATTTCCCCTTTTGCAGTTTTTATAAATATCCAGAACAAGGAGAAGAATAGAATCTATACTAATGTCAATATCCTTCTGACTAGCTCTATAACCCAAAATTGAAAGGATCTAAACCTAAGTTATATTACCAAAATGTAATATGAGATACACCATTTAATGGATTTTATAATAATAGCTTACTTGCTCACTTGAGTTCAAGACTTGAAGTTAAGAAAAACAACAAATTTAGTAATGACAAGAACTCTTGGTATATGGGAGAATAAAACACCTATAAGGATTTTTTGCAGTCCTATACATTCATTCTCACAAGCCAAAAGGCTTCTGGACTCTCTCATAAGCTTACATCTCATAAAGGAGGCTTAAAGATGAGTAATGGTATCCCTGAAATGTCTCCTTGTGAAAGTTGTCCAGTTGTATGCATGATCTTAGTTTACAAGGATAATTAATATTCTCAAGTGCATGACAAAGTTAGAGACAGTTCAATAATAATAAAAAATGAGTGTGGCAATACTTATAGGTGAGAAATTATATCCCCTAAAGGTCCCCTTTGTGCAAGTTGTCTTATGGAATGCATGATAACTGGGTTTGAGGAGCATTAAACAAATTAAGTGCACAACAAAATTAAATATAGCACAATGATAGAGAACAAGTGTGAATATGCATTGGGTGAAACCGCAACAGGAAGAAAATCATGGATATGTTTAACAACCCCTATGATAGTTAAACTGTTTTACCTTTATTTTATGGAAATCATTTTCAGTAGGTTGTAATATTTTCTTGCTTTGTATGTGCTTGCAAAGATAGATATATTAACTTTGAATATTGGGATAATACATGATGATTTCGAGTTCCATTGAATAATCTACATAGAGATTGTGATCCCGCCATCTTATTGTTGGAGACATTTACCATCATACACACTCCTTCGGTCGAATTGGCCTAGTTAAACCACTGTCCTAAGTTTAATTGACATCAGTGGAGCATTAATTACCATCATCCCAGTCACTCCCACGCCTACTTACAGTCAAGGAGGATAACTTAGCCTTCTCCTACAATCAAGGAGGCTAACTGGAGCACTCCAGGGGTGATCTGTGTGACATTAATGCACCTAATTGCTAACTGGTGGTTAATTTCAGTTCAAACATTCAATTACAGTCAGTTAAGGCACCTCCATTCATTAAATATATTATTTAATGATTATTTATTATTATTTAATGAACTGGAGTCAACAAGGTGCCTCCACCAACTTCTGATGGTTAGTTCAGCTTCAGTTAACCTTATCATGGTTCATTGGAGTCATGCAGGACTAGCACTTGATGGTTGGATTGCTATGACATGGGTTTGATCTCCTTTAGTTGAGATTCATTCATTTATTGCACTCCGACTTCAGTTAGGGTTTGGTGAGTCAATTAGGGTTTTGGTCAAGTGGTTAACTATGTGAGATTGCATGGAAAAGAGTCAATTAAGCTAGACTCACTCATTGAATTCGAATTGTCCCTTAGGTATTCGAATTCTTCATGGAGTTAAGCCATTGCTCAGCATGGAAATTGTAACCCATTATTGTTTATAAAATATACAGAGAGGAAACCTATTATGGTTCCAATTATTTCCAATTCATGAGTATTTGTTAATTATTCTTTGATGATTTTGATTCCTAGTTCCTAGATCATGTGCAAGAATTAATATGGTATCATAGCATGCGGTGGGATGAAGAACAATCTCTCAAGAACAAGATTTTTGACAGATTTCTCCATGAGAAGTGAGCAATAGCTCAAAATTCCAGCACTGCACCAGAAGCCAAGGCTTACCACTCAATATCCCAAGTAAAGAACTTGTTGATCAAGCTTGCTTGATTGACTATGCTGGGTGTGATGAAAGCCTAGAATGTGCAGGCTGTCCAACCTTATTTTTCCCTTTCTGTTTTGATTTTCAGGTTTCTACAGGTGAAGCATTCGCTACAGCAAATCCAAATGGCCTCCTCAGTACCTATGTTGACTCCATTCAATTTCTACACATGGAAAGATAAAATGGAAAATCAGCTGAAATGCAAAGGACTCTTTAGAGTCACCATGGACACTGAACCTGAGCCTGGATCCGCCATAGAAAAATCAAGATTCTTGAACAAGAAGGATGAAGCCTCCGGTTTCTTATGCCTCTCTATTTCCGATGACCTTCTCTTCCATCTTACGGATCTGAAGACACCAAAATAAATATGGGACAAATTGGAATCTCTGTATGGAAAGCATGATGACATGAGAGTTTATCAACTCGAAAATGAACTCATGTCTCTCCAACCTTCCAATTTCGAGACTCTGAATGAATTCTTTACAAATTTCAAGTATACTATTTTTCTCTTGAAGCAATGCAAAGTGGAGAAGGAAGATGATCAGATCATCCTAGCCATCCTCTCCAAACTCGGGGCTGATTATTCAGTTTTTGTTTCTACATTCCGTGCAGGGAAGCTCACAACACCCGAATGGAAGATGCCTACACTCAATGCCTTCATTGAGTCCCTAACTAGTGAACATGACAAGCTTGTCCAGATGGGTATCATCCGATCTTCCCGTGATCAAGCCCTCCATGTCTCAGAGCCCAAAGATATGAAGGGTAAAGGAAAGTAGCAAAAAAATCAGAAAACTAAATTTGATGCTCCAAAGCCTAGATTTGAAAATCAGCAGCATGATGAATCTTCCGGCTCAAGGAAGAACAAAGGAAAACGGCACAATGGGAAAGAAAAAGTCAGGTGTTCTTACTGAGGGAAGGGTTTTCACCCTGAACATGCCTGCATGAAGAAAAAGCTTGATGAAGCAACCTCTCTCCTTGAGAGGAATCACATCAATCTTCTGGAGAACTTTCGGAGGAGAGATCACCAAGATCGGGAACCACAGCATGAGAAAGGTCATGCCCTCATGGCAAGCACTTCGAAGTCCAAATCACTGCTGATTGATAGTGGAGCTTTGAATCACATGATGGCTTAAAAGGACTCCTTTTCATCCTTGGAGACCAGCAAATCCATCCCCATCCACTAGGGAGATGACTCCACCATCATTACCAAAGGACAAGGTACTGTAGATCTAGAAAATGGTTTTTTTCTAATGTTTTGTATGTACCATATCTAGAAGCAAATCTCCTTAGTGTCTATCAAATGACACATACAGGAATGCCTAAGAGGGTCTCTTTCAGCCCAAATGATGTGGAGATAATAGAAATTGCATCCGGGAAACTCATTGCAAAATTCCATGCAAATCATCATGCAAAAGCCTATGAGTTCTCTCACTTTGTTGCGGATGCAAAGCCCACCGCTTTGCTAACTCATGGAAATGAGGTTAGTAGGCTGTGGCATGAAAGGTTTGGCCATATTAATTTCAAATATTTGCAGAAATTATAGAAAAACTCCATGGTTGAAGGCCTTCCGGTCATCAAGGAAACCACGAGAGTCTGCAAGGGCTATGTGATTAGAAAACACCTTGAGCACAAGTTCGATCAAGGGAAGGCAAACCGAGATACAAGCATATTGGGGCTGATACATTCTGATATCAGTGGTCCAATGCCTATCACATCCATGAATGGATCAAGGTACCTCCTTACCTTTATTGATGATTTTTCAAGGTATACATGGGTTTTCTTTCTCAAAAAGAAATCAGAAGTATGTGAGAAATTTTCTGAATTGAAGGCTTTGATCGAAAATGCCTCTAGGCTTAAGATCAAGATCTTGAGATCTGATAATGGAGGGGAGTATGTCAGTAATGAGTTTCTATACATTTTCTCCCAAAGTGTTATTCAGGTCCAACATTCAATTCCCTACACTCCCCAGTAGAACGGAGTAGCGGAAAGGAAGAACCGGTCTCTCAAAGAGATGACCACCTATATGTTAGAGTCAAAGAAGCTTGCTGCAAATTTGTGGGCTGAAGCCATGCATGCTGCAGCATACATTCATAACAGGGTTCCACATTCATTAGTGAAATTAAATACTCCTTTCGAAGCATACTTTGGACACAATCCAGATGTGTCGAACCTACGGGTGTTTGGGTCCACTGCATGGGCCCGGATTCCGCTTGATAAAAGAAGGGCTTTGCAACCGCAGAGCATAGAATGTCTGTTTATTGGATATCCTGATGAATCTAAAGGATTCAAGCTGTTGGATATCAATACCAAACAGATCATCATCGAGAGAAGTGTCAAGTTCGATGAGCCTCCTCAAGAGGTGGAACTAGTGGAGGAGAAAACTGCTGAAATTCCTTCCTATTCCACTGAATATTTGGATGATGAAATTGGGGGTGATGACCATGATTTGGATCCTATGATTTCTGATATTAGTGTGCAGAAAACATCAGATACTGAATCAAAACCTGAAGTGCAAAATCATCTTCCTACATGGGCCCGACAGACACTCTCCTCCGCAGGAGACAACATTGGAAATCCGGATGATCCAAGGAGAACCCAGTCTGATTTCCAAAGAGCAGGTATTGCACTCTCTTGTTCTGAAAATTTGCTATCCAAAACTTGCTATTTGATGATTAGTTCAGATCCAAAATCCTACTACCATGTTCGTAAGGATCCGAGATGGCAATTTTCCATGGATGAAGAGATGAATTCTCTTCAGAAAAACACTACTTGGGAGCTAGTTCCTCGTCCTCCGGGAAGGAAATTGGTTCAATGCAAGTGGGTGTTTCGGACAAAGGTTGCTGCTGATGGAAGCACCTACAAATATAAGGAAAGGCTGGTAGCAAAAGGTTTCTCTCAGTTCCAAGGAGTGGACTACCATGAGACCTTTGCACCGGTTGCAAAAATGGACTCCATCCGCCTTGTTTTGGCTATTTCCGCATCCAAGCACTGGGAGGTGCATCACATGGATGTTAAGTCATCCTTTCTACATGGAGATATTTATGAGGAGATATACATGAAGCAACCTGAGGGCTACATCACTAATCCATCTTTGGTTTGCAAGCTAAAGAAGTCACTATACGGGTTAAAACAGGCCCCAAGAGAGTGGTATTCCAAGATGGATGCCTTCCTTCTCTCGCAAAACTTTCAGAGATGTAGATCAGATCCAAATGTGTATTTACAGTAGAATTATGGTCATATAATTATTATTGTTTTATATGTTTATGACTTACTGATCACAGGTAGCACAATTGCCTCCATTTCAGCCATCAAAACTGCTCTCCACAATGCCTTTGAAATGAGTGATTTGGGGCTTCTAAAACAATTTTTGGGGCTCGAAATCGAGCAAAATTCTGATGGGATTATGGTCACTCAGTAAAAATACATTTCAGACCTGTTAGTCAAGTTTAAAATGGCTGAATGTAGGCCTGCACCATTCCCTTTCCTTTCAGGGATCAGCCTTGAAGAAGGAAAAAGCACACCTCCCATGGACTGCACTATCTATCGACAGTTGATTGGTAGCTTGTTGTACTTGACACATTCTAGGCCTGATATTTGTTATGCCATGACTATTGTATCAAGATACATGCAGCAGCCTCATGATCTTCATTGGAAGGCAGCCAAGAGGATCCTCTAGTACATTCAAGGAACCAGGACCTACGGCATTCACTATGCTGCAGACTCCGAGCTAGAGCTGGTTGGATACACAGATTCCAATTGGGTGGGTGATTCTATTGATCGGAAGTCAACTTCCAGATATGTATTCATGTTTGGTGGTGGCCCTATTTTCTGATCAAGCAAAAAGCAGGCTGCCATAGCACTATCTTCAGCAAAGGTCGAGTATCGAGGAGCGGTGAATGCTTGCATCCAAGCAGTTTGGTTGCAAGGCATTCTTTCAGAGTTTGATCTTGGTAGTACTTTGTCCACTATCCTATTTTGTGACAATCAGAGTGCTATTAAGATATCCATGGATCCAGTTACCAGGCAGAGGACCAAGCATGTAGAGATTCACATGCACTACATCAGGGAGCTAGTGCATGACAGGACCATCATTCTGCAATACTACCCGACTGATGAGCATATTGCAGACATCTTCACCAAGAGATTTTTAGAAAAGAAGTTCACTTAACTCCGTTCATTGTTGGGGGTGAGTTCATCAGGGTGATCCAGACTACTTTCAGTGTTCAGCTTGAGGGGGGGGTTTTTTTCCCACTGGGTTTTCCCTCTTTTCCTCACTTAGTTTGTTTTGAGCATTGTTTCAGTTTCAGCATTGTATAGGGTGACCTATGGCCTTAGTTTCCAGGGCCCTATCATTTTTATGCATCTATGTTTTCTAACTCTTCCTGAGTATAGCTTAAGGGGGGGTGTTGGAGACATTTACCATCATACACACTCTTTCGGTCAAATTGGCCTAGTTAAACCACTATCCTAAGTTTAATTGACATCAGTGGAGCATTAATTACCATCATCCCAGTCACTCCCACACCTACCTACAGTCAAGGAGGATAACTTAGCCTTCTCCTACAGTCAAGGAGGCTAACTGGAGCACTCCAGGGGTGATCTGTGTGACATTAATGCACCTAATTGCTAACTGGTCGTTACTTTCAGTTCAATCATTCAGTTACAGTCAGTTAAGGCACCTCCATTCATTAAATATATTATTTAATGATTATTTATTATTATTTAATGAACTGGAGTCAACAAGGTGCCTCCACCAACTTCTGATGGTCAGTTCAGCTTCAGTTAACCTCATCATGGTTCATTGGAGTCATGCAGGACTAGCACTTGATGGTTGGATTGCTATGACATGTGTTTGATCTCCTTCAGTTGAGATTCAGTCATTTATTGCACTCCGACTTCAGTTAGGGTTTGGTGAGTCAATTAGGGTTTTGGTCAAGTGGTTAACTGTGTGATATTGCATGGCAAAGAGTCAGTTAAGCTAGACTCACTCGTTGAATTCGAATTGTCCCTTAGGTATTCGAATTCTTCATGGAGTTAATCCATTGCTCAGCATGGAAATTGTAACCCATTATTGTTTATAAAATATACAGAGAGGAAACCTATTCTGGTTCCAGTTATTTCCAATTCATGAGTATTTGTTAATTATTCTTTGATGATTTTGATTCCTAGTTCCTAGATCATGTGCAAGAATTAATACTTATATTGCATTGCAACCTTCCAAGAAGTCATACAAATGGATGAAAAAATTGTTGTCAGCTCGCTACTGTGTAGGAAACATCCTAAAATTGGAAGGAAATGAGTCTAACTCCATCTAGTCTTTGGTGGAATTATACTTCATTAACTTTTCTCTACATAACATTTTGCTTAATGAAACAACTTGTAGGGAAATTAATATTCCTGCATGGCTAGAGGAGATTCATACTTCAAGCATACACACATTGTTACCTGCCAAGAAGTCATACAAGCATATGAGAAACTACCATCTTTCTACTATGCAAGATTCATCAAAAAATTGACAAGCAATGAGTCTGTTTCCATCTAGTCTTTTGTAATATTCCACTTCATGAAATCTTTCTCTACATAACATTTTGCCTAATGGCACAACTTCTAGGAAAATTAATGCTCTCGCATGGCTATAGAAGGGGATTCAAACTTCAACCACATGTTCCAGTGTTAGCACTAAGCAAAGGTAGACTTGAATCATCATTTTCATCTTTATGTTAGTGTTCACCAAAGTTTCTTTGGGAAAGGCTTGCAAGCAATGATTTCAGTGCTTGTGAGACTTTGTTTCGGTTTATGTGGGGTATTCCCTGACTAGTAGTGAAGCTATGGAAATATGGAAATCAAGATGAATTTTTTTGGGGAACACGATTGGTTGGCACTTGCTCTAGTATGATTTGAACATTGGCAAACCCATATTTTTGACATTTGATTGGCTTGCTAGTCGTTTGGTTGATTGAGCTTCCTCTATCATAGTGCATCACTGATTTGACTTTCCAAACACCCATTTGGGCTTGTTTGCATCATTGAGTGAACTTGTGAATTTGCACACATTCCAATTAGGTGCATAGAAAAATGGAATTTCTTATTACAAGTTTATTATTTGAATTGGTGACTTTATGAGGGAGAAGCTATAGATTATTAACCTTTGTGGAATGTTCCTAAGTTCCTAAGAGATCTACTTAAGATATGGTTATTATGGATGTTGTATTTTTGTATAGATGGAACTGTATATTAGGATAGAGGTTAGAATTGATGGGGAAAGTGCCCTTCAACCTATTCCGATGAATTGCATGATCCCATCACATGCATGTTTCTGAGCAACATGCATCACTATTAAAATATAACCAAGGGGTCAATTATCCATATTGAAGCTCAAAAAGGTCAATCCATGTTGGAATATTTCAAATTAGTGTAAATTTGTTAAGTTTTGTGATCAACGGCTCTTTGTTATATGCGTATAAAATGGCTGCTCCTAAACTGTAATGTTATCAGTTGCTTTTCAAATTATGATATTGTTATTGGAAAGTAATTTCAAATAGTCTAAAACTTGTAAATGTTGAAAATTATAATAGATGGAAAACTTTTTGTTTGTCTCACTTAACATACACTTTTTTACATTTTTTATATAATTTTGCTGCCACATGTTCATGCTATTCATTTATTAAAAATGTATATTTTAAAGGCTAAATCCATGGTAGTAGAGTGGAAATATTTTTTATGGGATGTGCTAGAAGAACAAGATTCTTTGTGGGGCCATTGTCTAGATATTTTTATAAAATACTACTTCCCCCCATTGTAGGTGACATCAGTTTCCTTATGGAAATAAAATTTGGTCAATTTTTTCACCCTATGAACAAAATATTCCTAGTTATAGTTTTGAACTGTGAGAAATTAGGTTTGAAAGAGTGTGTGAAATGTTGTCTACTATTTAAAGCAAGTTATTTGGTGCAGGATAGTATGTTTTTCCTAAAGCATGCGAAGGATATTGAAAAGGATGTTTCGGCATTAGAACTGCATGGAATGTTATTTCTTGCATTGCAATGGTTCAGTGGCAACACGACTCAATCACATCTGTAAGTGAAGTGGTATTCAATTTCCATTTCCTTTGTCAAATTCAAGGTCCTTTTTCTTGCATTTATTCAAGTAATTGCATTTATACCTCACAAACACAAACTCTATATTGAGAACTAGTGCAGGGTCTCTCCTTTACATTTTCTTTGAGAAATTGAAACTCAAGTATGGATTCTATATGTGGAATTTGAGGTGGAAATGAAGAATGGAAAGGAAATTTTTTAGATTCCAAATGTTTATTCAAGGTCAATCCAAGAAAGTATTGTGGGAAACAATGCTAGTTTCAATGACCTGACCACATAACAAGTATAATTGCAATAATGGATAATCACTTGAACATTATCAAAGCAACATCTACATATTAAATTGATATCGAAGAAATTAGAAAATGAAATACTCATAATCCGCCCGTAATAGATGTTTGTTATGCTAAGGTGTCTAGTGGTGGCTCAAAACATAAATGAAGGAACATAAGGTATGTACTTCATAAACAAGCTCCACTTAATAGTGCAAAAAGAGGTCAGAGTGACACTGAAAGCAATCTATTAAATTTTATATATCTTAATATAAGTAGTGAATATGGGGGCGTTTTTCCATCATTTGAGTAAAATGTAAAAGTAGAATCAACTCTTGGGGATGGGAAAAGGGATTGGAGCAACAGAACTTGAAAGGGATGTGTTATCTCTTCTAGAAGTTGGTTAAGTAGCTGCAGCAAATCATCTCCAACGAAAGCTTTCACCAACACATGTACCTTTAGAGATATTACTTATTGAGGAAGCTTTGAAAGTTACATAGATCCCAATCCCAATATGAAGGGATACATTACATTTCCTATGACTGAGCCTCATGCATTGGCATTACTACAGTCTTTGAATATAACAGAATACATTAATATGTTGACACTTTTTGAGGTATTTTCTAATGAGATCCATATTTTATACTAGTTCACATATTTTTTACTTTTAGGAATTCCTGTAATCTCAAGGTCATACAAGTATATATATATATATATATAGTAAACATGGTATATATACAGTAACAGTGTTCACCCAGTTTTTTTTATCTATCACTTATATGACAAATTTTCCAGGTATTAGAAGTGATTTCAACTAAATGCTATGAAGGATGTGGAAGAGGTTTATATAGGAGGATTATAGCAGTGGCAAAGATTGCAAATTTTCTAGATTTGTAAGTTTATGAAGCATTTCAGAAGCAACCAATTAGGCTTATTCATCTTCTTTCTCTCAAAGCTTAAGATTCACTAGAGGAATCTAAACATCTAGTTGAGACTCACTCGATGCTAGTAGCAAGCATTGCTTGTATTCTTGCATAATAATTTTTTAAGTTTTGGCATTTGTGTTTACCTTTATAATCAAACATGAGTTTAACACTTTCCATGCATGAAAACTATATTCATCCTGCATACTAAATGCACTTTACAAAAAGAACTAGTGGTAAGATATGTTTTTATGAATTGCACCAATAGAATATCTAAGGAACTTTACAAATCATATTGTTCTTAGAGAAATTTTCTTTTAGATTTTGTGGGCACTAGAAAGATCCAGTAGTAGTTTAAAAAAAATCTTGAAACCCTAGCCATGGAGGACGAGTCTATTCAAGGAGTGGTAGACAATTATGAGTGACAATTTACAAAACTAGATATACAAGTTGTCAATATCCCATGCAACATTCCAATCCTCATGGTGGATATGGAGAGAAATTTTGGACCTTTTATGGATTTTGGAGGGTCTAAATCAAAACTCATATCAGAAGGGAAATCAAAAAATAAAAGAGACCCAAAAAAGGAGTCAATAAAAACTCGAGAAAATGCACTCAAGTTTCAGTACCAATGTTATTTTGAGCCTCTCTTCAAGATGGAAGCGAAAGTAAACATCAAATTGTACCAAGGTGAGAATGATTCTCTAGGATAAATCATTGGGGAAGCAATTAGAGGTTTATTTTAGTATCCATCAAATAGCCAAAGAGAAAAATATATCATTTTCATGACTAAAGTTAGAGGGGCATGCATTAACCTGGTGGGAAATCCATGTGGAAGCACTTATGTTAGAGGGTGATCCACATATAATTAAGTGGGAGGGATTTAAACCCATCATCAAGTCCAAGTTATACTCTTTCGAGTATGTAGAAGACTAGTGTATATGTTGGCATTAATTCAAGCAAGGTAGGTGTAGAGTGTGCAAAAATACACCACCGATTTTAGGAAGATGGTTATCCTGTTGGGCATCTCACCCAAGAACCCACCTAGAGTCCTCAAGTATTTGGGGGCTTACATATTCACATACAGAGGCAGGCGATTCTCTTCAATCCCAAGTTAATTAATGAAACTTGTGTACAAGATAAGTACCTAAAAGACATAAACCAAAAGAAAGGACAACCAAGAAGTTCAAAAAAGAAAGAGAGTAAAGATGTTACTAAGGAGGGGAAGAATAAGTAGAAGGGAAAGGAGAATAAAACTATCATCATGGCACATCATTGAAAGGATTTGAAAAACCACTAAAATATTGATGGCTACACTAAATACAAGTGTTAGAAGTCACATCCTGAGCTAAACCAAAACATCCACAAGAAACATTCCAAGAAGAAGAAATTTCTAGCCACAAAGTCAAGCAAGGAGTTAGAAAAAAACTCGGATGTCGATGAGAAAATTATTTGTACCATAGTAAATAAGTAGGTAAATATTAGTATACTTCACCCCAAGGAAGAGAAATATATAAAAAAACTCTTCCACATTAATAATCAAGCCAACAAGACCAAGATCGATGCCCTACACAATTTTGGTTCACATGAAAACCTCATATGATAGGATTTGGTATGTAAGCTTGGATTAGAAGTACATGATCATCTCAGTCCCTACCCATTGGGATGGGTAAATAAGGATGAAAAACTTAGAGTCAGAGAATCGTCCTAGATCAAGTTTTCCACAAGTGCATAGTATATTGATGAGGTGGAGGTAGATGTAGTACCCTTGAATGTTTGTGGTGAACACATCCATGGAGAGATGTACCAAAGAGAAAAAATAGCAGTTGGAGAACATTTTGTAGGCATATGGAGAAGTGTTCTAGGACCCTAAGGGGATACCTCCTAAGAGGAAGGTGGATAATTAGGTATAGTTATTTCCATATTCTAGATTATTGAACATCAGGGGATACCATTTTTTTTTATTTTTCCATCCAATTTTTTTTTTCGCTCAAAAAAAATGGCTAGAAAGTGTTCGAGAATGAATTCCACAATTCCATTCTCATCAAATGGACACCCATATTCATGAATTTAATCTATAATATAAAATGACAAGACTCTGAACAACAATCAAATGTCTTCCATGTTCTTACTACAAAATATTGTTAGGATACGTATACTAAACAAATAGAAATAATCGATTTACCAATTAAAGTAGACATAATTATGAAGATGTTAAGTAGGTAGTGAAATTCATTTACGCTTAAAATCCAAAGGAATTAATAATATTGGGATGGTGGAAGTGTGGTCACACATTTTTTTTGATGTCCCAATTACATAATCATAGAGCACAGAAGGGTGGCATGTCACATAACCTTGATATCTCGGGTATAAATGAAATTTTAGGTTTCTAATAGCCTTTTTTAGTAATCCTATAATATGAATGAATAAAGACTTAATGCTAATACTTGACATTGATGAAATATGAACTAATCCTCTTACATTAGATTCTTATCATGTCTATAGCTTATCCATACAGTGAAATTTAAGAGAAAATGTTGAAAGACAATTGTCCATTTATTGTTACAATGATAAATGTTAGCTAGCCACCACTTTGAGGTTGGATATTACAAGTCTCCCTAATGGCGTTTAAGTGGTAAAGGAGAAATTTTGTAATGGAAATTACTCTGTATGCCTTATATTACTTCAAACAATAATTGAACAAGCTAAGGCTATAGACAACTAGTGAGTAGTCACATGGAGATAGGATTTTGTGGCCAATAATTAACAATATTGTGCATATTAATCAACTGCATCTTCACTAGATGCTAGAGTATCAATTTATCACGATTAATATCATTGGAAAAATGGTGATTATGCATGGATGTTGTTTCTTGTGATCATTAATGGGATTAACTAGATCAATGGCTTGTGCTCTTTCTCTTACCAGAGTTATTAGGTTGTTTCTCCATAATATGTAGGGTTAGGCTTCAAGTGTACCTTATTAAGTATTCTTAGTGTTTGTGTAAAGTGGTTGGAAGAAATGGAATACAACAACATCATTAGTATGTATGATAGCATTAATGTCAACACTAGAGTTTTTCCACTCTCTCTCCAGTAGTAGTGGTTTAATATATTTTTGTTAATTTATTCTAATGGTAATGGTTGTGGGAGTGGAACCAAGGCAATCTGTGTAGAATTTTTATCCATTGGAGAAAGAGGTGCTAGAATGTGTTAATGATTTCCCAGTGGTGTTATGTACATTCCTATGGAATTTTGAATGGTTTTTCTTCAATAAATAGTTGTCTTGTAAAAAGGGTTTATCCCACATGCAACATGAGAATTGTTTTCCTTACACTCTCTTTTATAATAGAGGCGAAGGAAGCCCTATTGACATTCTAGTTAACTTAATGTTCTCTAAGGAATATGAGGAGGGATTCTCTTGTAATATTTGAGAGTTTTCCTGAGGAATAGAAGATCGGCTTCTTGGGTGTTTCCCCATATTGGGGTTTTACCCTGTAAATACTTATCTCTCTCTTAACTTCGTTCTTTCTTTGATAAGATCGACTTATTTGGTGTTTCCCCATATTAGGGTTTTACCGCATAAATACTTATATCTCTCTTAACTTCATTTTTTCTTTGATTTATTGTTTATTGATTCTTTTCATAATAGATTAGACCAGCTGGATTATTGATGAATGTATTTGCATATTTCTCTGATCTAACATGGCATCATAGCTAGGTTACTAAGCTCTTTCTCCTTTCACAAATTCTCTTTTAAACTTCTTGCATAAGATTTTAGTGGATCTATTCTTTAGTACCCCCTTCTCTACTAGATCTAAATTTTTACTCTAGACAACCACCTAGGTTTTCAATCGATCTAAGTATATCTCACCTTTTTTATGCATTTTTCCACAAATCTAACCTTACCATTATCTCTGAAACAAAGGAATCAGTCAAGATTGACTATTCATTCATTAAATTTGGTTTTCATTTGCCCATATTTGAATTAATTTTCCTAATCCTAACCTAGGGCATTTAATTTTTTCTATAATCTAAAGGTTTGGGGAATTTTTCACATCTAGTAATTACCAAGCCTATATTTTTCACTTAACTTGGGTTTTTTTCGAATATGATATCTTTTGAATGAAAAGGTATTTTTTAGCATGATTTTTTTCCGGGGGGCATTTTTCCATTGTCTAGATATCCAGCCACCTTCCTCTACTCTCCATGGTCATATGGACCATATGGATAAAAAAAAATTATAGACATCATCCTTTTCTCTCTAAATCGCTTGTATGGATCGCTTTTTAGTTGTACAACCATCATTTTCTTAGTAAATCCAATACATATGGATTGTTTCCTCTCATATATTCATTGTTTTCTTTCTTGGAGGGTTGATTTAACATTTGAGGGACCTATTTCTCTATAAGTGTGGTGATTTGTCTCTTTCAACAGATGATTTTTATCTTTAAGGGGTCAATTTAACTACCAGAGGATATGTTTCACCAACAACCAAGTTCTTTGCATCGATTTCACTCATATATGAGAGTTTGAAGTAGTGATTTTACTCCTATATGTATGGCCATGTCCGTACAATCAGAATTTGTATTCCTCGTACTCCTTATGACACTGATTTACCCTCTTGTATGCATAGACATGCCCTTTTGGGTTTAAGTTGTTTGCTATCCTAGCCATATTTTGAAGAAGGTTTCTACTAAAGCAGTTTTGTAGGTTAATCTTGAAGAAAAGTGGATTGGAAGGCAACCAAACATTACCCACTTCAAGTTGTTTGGAAACAAATGTTGGGCACATATTCCTAATGAAAAAATGAGGAAGTTGGATCCCAAATCTCATAAATTCATATTTTTTTGTTATAGTGAGGAATCTAAATATTATAAGTTAATTAATCCATCCATACAATATGTCATCATTAGGTGAGATGTGCAGTTCAATGAATTCTCTCAACCACCTAAGTCTGTCAAACCTCATTTTACCTTGCAATTACCTCCATCATCAATTGAAGTTGTGTCCATTCCTCCTTCCACAAATAATGTGCATGGTATAGATCCTGATTCACCTATTAGTTCGAGTGATCCACCTAATAATTTTTAAGATACCAAAGTAGTTCCCAATACTACTCCTCCTCTTCTAGTTTTGGCATGGAAGACACTTGAATCTGCAGGTTCTGAGATTAGTAATCCTTTTGACACTCGAAGTACTAGATCCAAGTTTTCTCTAATGGAAAAATTATTAGCCACATATGATTCCTCCACATATGCAGAAGCTAAAGGGAAATTAGAATGGGATAATCCAACAGTTATTGAATATGACCCATTGACGAAGAACAATACTTGGAATCTTGTTCCTCTTCCTCTTAGTAAGAATCTTATTGGTTGCAAATGGGTTTATAAAACAAAGTTCCTTACAGATGCATAGATTGAAAAGTGGCATAAGCCATGATTATTTTCTAAAGTATTTCATCAAAAAGAAGGTATTCATTACACTGAAAATTTTACTCTTGTTGCTAAAATGAGCACCATCAGAACCATCATTTCTCTTGCTACATCATTTCAATGGGAAATTCACCAAATGAATGTCAAGAATTCCTTTGTAAATAGTGATTTTCGTGAAGAAAATTATATGCAACAACCACTTGTATTTATCTCCTTTGAAACTTCAAGTTTGGTATGCAAGTTGAACATGTCTTTATATGGTCGTAAATAGGCACCTAGGGCTTGGTATGAGAAAATTGAAAGTCATTTCTTTCATAATGGTTTCAAGCAATGTCAATCTGAACCAAATCTATATGTTAAATTATTTGATGATGGTATACTCATTTTTTTTCTGTGTGTTGAGGATATAATCCTTACGGGCAGCCAACTTTCCTTAATTCAAGAATCAATGCATGATCTTAAGTAGCACTTTGAAATGGCATACTTAGGATTATTGCATTATTTTATTGGTGTTCAAGTGTGGCACATGGTTGATGGGATCTTCCTTCCTCAACCTAAGTATGCTTTGGATTTGCTAGCTTGCTTTCATATGAGTGATTGCAAGCCTTCATAAACACCATTTAAGTATGGATTTAAATTAGTTGTTGATTGTGGCACTCCTTTTGTTGATGCCACACTCTATCGTTAACGTGTTGGGAGTTTGATCTATTTGACACATGACAGAGCCTATCTCTCTTTTGGTGTTAACCTAGTCTCTAGGTTTATGCAAAATCCTCATGAAATCCATTGGAAATCCACTAAGAGGATTCTTAGATATCTTCAGGGAACTCTATATTATGGTGTCTTCTATTCAAGCAAGTGTTTTGTTTCACTTCTTTGTCCCATCGATTCTAGTTGGGGCAGGGGATAATACCAATAGAATATCTACTATAGGATATGTCTTTTAGATTTTTTTAGGTCCAATAAGAAGTTGAAAACACTTTATGTTTATTCTTGTGAAGCAAATTACAAGGAATCTAAGGAAGCAGCTAAAGAATAAGTGTGAATCTAACATGTCCTTACTGGGATTGGACGTTCAGAATGTTCCTATTGAGATAAGATGTGTCAATTAGGGTGCAATTAAACTTCTTACAATCTAGTGTAACACTCCAAAAAAATTCACATTGACCTTAATCCCCATTACATTCGATATCAGGTTGTTGATCGTGTTTTTTTTTAGAGTGTTGTCTGACTAAATAATTCACCAAATCCATGACAAAGGAAAAGTTCCTACAACATTGTAACTTATTGGGGATGTGGGAAGGTGTCATCAAGGGGGGATGTTACTTAATGACATATTCCCCCAATCATTATTATATCCCTCTATTATCATTAAGGGGGAATGTTAGAATGTGTTAATGATTTCCTAGTGGTGTTATGTACATGCCTATGGAATTTTGTATCGTTATCCTTCAATAACTCACTATCTTGTAAAAATGGTTCATTCCACATGCATCATGGGAATTATTTTCTTTGCACTCTCTCTCATATATAATAAAGGTGAAGGACGCCCTATTAATATTATAGTTAATGTAATGTTCTCTAAGACATATGTCGAGAGATTCCCTTGTAAGATTGCAGAGTTTATCGAACAAGGGATATGAGTAAACACTTGTATGAGATCAAATAAACATTGTTGAGAGCATCACAAAAATTGTAAGTAAAATCCTTTGTACACAAAAACTATATAAAATGCAGAAAAGTTGACCCTCGCTTATATGTGCACTATTGTGGCTTGTTTCTCTTTACATGCATAATATTGTTCAACGACATTTGGAGAAGACACTATATTATTTTTCATACAATTAATAAGAGCTTAAACCATTCATTTACATAAACTAACTTTTAAAATAAATATTATTCAATGTGTTGAACTTGAGAGATATATTATGGAACTTGAGAGATATCTTATGGAATTCCATGCTTCCATAGGAAGTATTAATAAAAACAATAACTTAACCCAATATCTATACAAATAATATCTTAACCTAGTCTTCCATGTGCCCTTGTAGAACTAAATAGACAAGTGTCCTAAGAGGACTAGCACAAACGACACTTAGAAACATAAAAAGTGGTTTTACCTTACACTACAATTTTATGTTACAGCCGTTTCATTTTGGGTGTACATATCATAGCAGAAAAAGTTCAATCTAGAAATGATTATGGATGCCACCAATGCGAAAATATTTGTAGAAAAGCCAAATCCAGAAATGATTGTAGATGAAACCAATTCCAAAAGAAAGATTTCAAGAAGAACCATGTAATATCTTGTCTTTGACACAGATATTTTAGATTATACACTACTCCAAAAATAACAAGCCAATGCTTTATTACAAAAATAAGGAATATTAGGAAAAAAAATGCCCTTGGTCCAATAAATATGTCAAGGTTATGCGCATTGCTGACTAGTTTACTAATTACATGTACACTACCTATTGGGATCTTGAAGAAGCAAATTTTAATGGAAATATTTATAGGATTATATATGAAATTCTTGATGAATATTTTTTCTAGATAATGGTTTAGAATATTGTTTTGTTGCAACTTCTAACTCGGAAGAAGATGCATATCCAAAAAAAGAGATCTCTTAGAGAGGAATGTTTTAGGTTGTTGCAGAAGATTAGGAATATCATATTGATTCCTTAAAA
Organism: Pseudotsuga menziesii; assembly: GCA_001517045.1. Lineage (NCBI taxonomy): Eukaryota > Viridiplantae > Streptophyta > Pinopsida > Pinales > Pinaceae > Pseudotsuga > Pseudotsuga menziesii. Next base: position 515,580 of record LPNX010437326.1, on the reverse strand, counting down.
AAATCCTTGCTTGTACTCTAGTAAGGGAATATCATGCTCGGCTTTCCCTTGAATAACACATCCATATTGGTCTTGACCAACTTTTCACATGCCACTAAAGTGTTGTGGTTTCACATTCTACTTCACAAAAATATACATTGCCAATTCAATGTGCCATTGCTTAAAGACAAAACATTAAAGGTCCTAAAGGACTACTGGACTGAGTTTGAAGACACTTCTCCAAAGAGTCAATTTACTAAACATTACAAAAAGAAGCTTCTCATTTTACACATGCTAGAAATCAAGTAACCAAAAATAAGAAAAATGAGAAACTTCAGCAACACATTATAGATCTTTGTAAGGACGTGAAGAGACTTGTTGAAGGTTATATGAAATCAAAGCATATATCGAATTTTTAGAAGACTAAATTGATGGATATTTTGAAGAAGAATTGGATCATATATTATTTGAAGATCTAGCAAAATTTATAGGCCATGAGCCTGACATATAACAGTAACTTAGAAAACAAGAAAGGATATCCTTGTTCATCACAGGTCCCAAATATGAAAGTTATAGTATTTTTATCAACATACAGATATAAGGTTATAAAGCATATGAGTTAGATGCTATTTTAGAAATTTATAATGTTTTAACTGGCATACATATATAATGTTATAAAGATTATGAATTAGATGCCCTTCTAGATTTAGGAGTAATGATTTCTTGTTGCAAAACCAATGTTATCCTTGAATATTAGGAATAAATAGAATGACAAGAGATGTTACTATCAAGATTAGAGGTTTAGAAACAAACATTGAATTTGTATCACCCCAAGCATGCCAATATAACGATGTCTCACCTCAATTTCATCAAAAAGTTGCACCATCCATATTCCAATGGCCACCAATGTATCAATCCAAGGTTATGAACAATAGAGTCTATGAGGATGCGAAAGAAAGAAATGAGGCTAGCTACAACTTCACATTATAGTATAAATAATTATATGTCATGGCTTGTATGTTGACTAAAGCATTGAGTACATCCTTATGTCCACTTTCCTCTACTAACCTTCATTCCCGCCATAAAATTATAAGTTGACACTAAAGAAATCCAATTCAAACAATGCAATAGTTAATTTTCATGGGGGTAAGTGCTCTCAGTGTTTATATTATTTTAATCATGTATTGTCTATACATGACTTAGAATAAGTGCTTAGTGATTACATGCTTGGATTAAGGAGTATTGGCCAAAAAACGCAATAAAAATACGTCAAATCTTGTAGCCAATACTAGCATTACTTGCTAGCATTAGGTAATCCCTTATATTTATCCATTTCCCTTCTTGGTTTTCCATTCATTCACATTAATATAAATACACAATATTTCTAAAGAAGATGCAGTAATGAGGATTGAACATTAGATTCAACATGACTGCATGTTGACAGGTATGCTTGCAACACCTCTCTTTAATGCTTTCAATAAATTTGGTTAAATTCTAAGTTATGAGAAAATAATATATATTGCATGTCAAGAACTGTACCTCGACATGGTTGATACCGATGACACTCTCTATGGCGGGTAGTAAGAAATGTAGGAGCATTCATTATTATGAATAAGGGTTGTTACATTACATCAAATTGACCCCTTAGTGTACTAAGCCTAGGTTTTTGTGGAGAGCAGAGAATGGTGCATGTCGATTTCAATGCCAAGAATCTATTGCAGTCTTTATATCCTTCTAAATATATCTCTCAACTTATTAAATATTTGTTAGACTATGTGTTAATTTTTTTAATTTTTTATTTTTAAGTGACTATTCTAGTCTAACAAATATCCCAAAAAAATCAAACACACCAAACCTATTATGATGCTTTATCCCATAAAAGAAAAAAGAGAAATTAAACAAATGTGTTTCTTAAAAAAATATCAAATTAATCATATATATGTGTCTGTATTTACAAACTTTAAAAATAGTTTACCAAAAAAAGTGAAGTAATAGTATTTCCACATCCTACCTATTAAGATAATAATAATAAAACTACATCAGTGATATTAATATAATTGATTAAGAGTAATAATTTATAATTAATTTATATTATATTATATAACTCTATTATTAAAATAATTTCTAATTTATAAATAATAAATAGTTTACCAAAAAAAGTGAAGTAATAATATTTCCACACTCGACCTATTAAGATAATAATAATAAAACTACATCATTGATATTAATATAATTGATAAAGAGTAATAATTTATAGTTAATTTACCTACATAGGGGGCTCTGTGGCCAAGATGTGAGGATTCGAGGCGGATGGGCAGAACTGAAGACAGCAACAGTTTTTTTTTTCGGGGTCTGACCTAATTCCACATGGTGTACGGGGAGGAAGTTGATAGTTTTGAATACACAGATGACCCGTGGCCAAACAACTCCGTTTTCATCAGCCCGATTAGCCCAACCACAGAAGAAGCAGTAAGTCAAGCAGATTTGCTACCAGCTGGAAGAAGCGGTGTAGAAATGGAAATCAAGGAGGAGGAACTATTGAACAACCTGACATCTGCCAATATTTCTCTATCTACGTCAATAGTTTTCACCGAAGAAACAATTGCCAAAAACCCTACTTTCTTTCATCCCTCGGGCACTGGGGGGTGTTTTTACCACAAACATGGTTTTTCACCACCTGACATGGTTAATAATGGTAAATTTTTCCCCCTAGACCCAGATGTCGTTATGCTTGGAAAAACCCTACCATAGATAGGGGACTTTATGGATGAAGCTAGATTGAAACACCACCTGTAGAAACAACCCATTTTCACACAACTAGGGGTGCCAACGCTGAAGGGTTTTCCAATTCCCTACTAGAAACAGCAGAACCCAGAGAAACCTTACCAGGCTCTGGCTCGAACACCAGCCTTAGCTGCTCAAAAATCTCCTCTGAGGATGAGGAGGATGACAATGGAATCCCTAGGCAGAAGAAGCAAAACAAATGCCTTAGCCCCAAGTGGTGGGAACGTAAACCTTGTATGTGGCGTCAACGTGGCCATAGAAGAGGTAGAAGATATGGTGGATCATGCGCTTGTAGGGAAAATAAGAGGGAGAAACCATAATATCAAAGAAATAAAGGAATGGGTGCACACAAATTGGACAATCCATTTAACATCCCCGGCCGAGGTAAGCGGGTTGTCAAAAGGATGGTACAGTTTTACATTGTGCAGTAAATAAGAAGCGGAACAAATTTTGAGTTAGAACTGGTTCTATGGCATGATACCCATTCTCCTTAAGAGATGGACTCCACTCTTTTATGCCGACAGTGAGCGAATGGACATAATGCTTGTCTGGGTTCATCTGTCAGGCCTCCCACTAGAGTTCTGGAACCCAGCTTCACTGAGGAACCTTGGGAATGCCATCAAGACATTCTTGGAAGCAAATTTTTCATATCTTCAAACTCAACGAAGAGCAGTGGCACAAATACCGGTTTCGATGAACATCGAAATGGAGCTCAAGGAGCACCTCAATCTCATTCAGGGAAATGTAACGCAGAAGAAACCTCTCGATTATGATGGCTTACCATCCAAGTTCCACATGTGCCACAAAGTAGGGCATTTAGCGATAAAATTCCCTATTGCCTCTGCCTCAACCTCAGCCCAAAAAAGGAGGAATCCAAAGGAATTTGAAACTCAGGATAAGGGGAAAAAATCACTAACAAGAGGGGATTCATCATCTGAGCCAGTTCAACCACACCACACTCTGGAGGAACAAGCAATACCTAGGCCCTACTTCACCCTGGCATGTCTCCTGTTATTTCTCTATAGGGGCAGTTAATTTCCTTAAAATTAAATGAAATTACACCCATAGTAGCAAATAATTTGGTCACAATTCCTCCCTTCTCCCCATAGGATAAACCTTCCTCACCCTCACCACTTTCTCCTCCACTCCCTTCTCATTCACAGGGACCACTCCCTCCTCCAATCCTTTCCCCTAATCCTCAAGCCCTACCTGACATAACCCCTAGGCTCTGAATCCACTTCCCCAATTAGATTTCATCTTCGTTCAAGAGACATGCACCTACTCTTTTGGGTTTAGGTTCAAACCCAATTCTCCCAACCAAAGGGAAAGGAAAATGAAAACCTTGTTTTCTCTCTTTTGTGTAGCAAAACTCTCTCACGGATCAAGAAAATGGCAAGAAGAAAACTCTTTTTGGGGCACTTAGAGCAATGCAAGCCCCTGAGGGGGGCCCCAAATGAAAATCCTCTCTCTCAACTAGGGCCCAAATGCAAGAATGGATTTGTTGGATGCTTTCTTCAAAAATATTATTCAGAACCTCAATATGGTGGACCTGGATCCTCAAAAGATGAAGCCAACTTGGTTAAATAGAAGAGCTGGGGATAATTGAATTGCAAAAATACTGGACAGATTTCTATTGGGAGAAAGTCTACTTGAAAAAGAATTTCATTTTAAGCACTGGATTGATTTAGGTGCTGACTCATATCACCAGCCTATTTGTCTGGAAATACTAAAAAACCCCCAAAAACTGCCCAGTCCTTTTAAATTATGTGTAGCTTGGATTAAACATGAGGCAGTCCTCAGACTCATCCACTCTAATTGGATCCCTTACAGAGCAGAATTTGTTTCACATTCTACAACCCACTTTGTGCAAAATCTAACTCGAGTGAAGAAACTATTGAAGGAATGGGAAAAAACCAAAACACTTCGAGATGAACAAGCCCTCACCCAGATTGAGGAAGACCTAGCTAAAATGCACAACTCAAAAGGAGGTGGTTTCACAACTCAAGAGGAAAAATAAAGGTTGCTCCATATAGATTCAAACAAAAGAAAGATGTTGGAGGAAAAGGAAGAAATTCTTAGGCTCAAAAGCAGAGCCATCTGGATGACCTGTGGGGATGACAACACAAATTTCTTCCAGGATTTTTCCAAGGGAAGAAAACATCAAAACACAATATGGGAACTTAGAAACTGAGCTAATGAACCAGCCACAAATTTTTAAGGAATGGTGGAAATAGGAAAAACCTATTTTGAAAATGTCTTCATAGCATATCAATAGGCCACCATAGCAGAATTCATATGAAAATCCTGATTCTTTCCCAAAAGTATATCAGAAGAGGACAACGCAGATCTGATGGAAGAAGTTTTGGAGGAAGAGCTGAAAACCATCCTTCATAGCTTCCAAAAAGACAAAATCCCAGGCCCAGATAGGTGGACCATTGAATTCTTCTTGGCAGCATATTATACAATTGGCCTGGAGCTACTTCAACTTATTGAATAATATTGGGTGAATGCGTTGGTGCACCCTCCACTCAACTAAACTTTCCTAACTCTTAACCCTAAAACAAATAGCCCAGTCATTCTGGAAGAATTTAGACCCATTTCCCTCTGCAACATTACATACAAGGTAATAGCAAAGGTGATTGCTCAAATATTTAAGAAGGTTCTATCTAAAATCATCTCCCATGAACAGTTTGGATTTTTGGAGGATAGACAGATTCATGAGGCAATAAGTGTGGCTCAGGAAGGAATGCACTCAGTAAAGATAATAAAAAAATTAAAAGGAGCAATCCTCAAAATTGATCTTTCAAAAGCCTTTGACAGAGAAAACTGGATATATCTGAGACTCCTGCTTACACACTTAGGATTTCACTACTCCTTCATAAAGTGGTTTTTTACTTGCATACCCATAGCTTCTTTCACAGTCCTTATAAATGGTTATGCTTCATCTTTATTTCCTTCTAAAAGAGGTATGAGACAAGGATGACCCCTCTCCCTACTCCTTTTTTTATTAATAGCAAAAGGTCTTAGCAGATCTCTCTTGGATGCAAAGAGAAGGGGACAGATTGAAGGGATCAAATAAGCTAATAATCTCAGTATCACTCACCTCCTTTTTGTCGATGATATCCTCCTTTTCTACAATGGCTCTTTTCGAGAAGAAGAAAAGATATCGAAAATTCTAAAGACCTTCTGCAAAGCCACAGAAATGATTTTAAGTAAGCATAAATCCACACTCACCACTTTTAATCTGGAAGAAGCCATTGAGAGGAGTTTCTTGGATCTTTTCTTTTTTTCAGTCACTCCTTTGGATGATGGGATAAAGTATCTAAGCTTCATGATTAAGCCAAATTTCTATAAAAAATAATATTGGAACTGGCTGGAAGCCAAACTGGAGAAGAGGGTAAACAACTGGTGCAATAGATAGATCTCGAGGGCAGGAAGACTAATCCTGGTTAAATCAGTGTTGGAGGCCATCTCGATCTATTGAATGTCCCTTTCCTGGATCGCAAAATCCATACTAGACAAAACAAGAAAAAAAATTGCAAATTTCCTCTAGATTGGGAAGAAAGAACAAATGGTCCTCCCATGGGTAAAATGGGATCAGATAGCTCAACCAAAAGCCCTGGGAGGATGGGAGCTAAAGAATACAAACCTCTTTTCCAAAGCATTGGCAGCAAAAGCAGGTTGGAGGCTCCTTACAACAACCATCCTGTGGACAAGGGTGGTCTACCACAAATATATAAGTCCAGTTCCAATGTGGGATTGGATCAGAAACTCAACCATTATCACTTCTGGAACAAGCTCAATCATCTGAAAGGAAATATGCAATGCTTTCCCTTTAATTCGAAATGGACTCTCTTGGAAAGTGGGAAATGGGTAAAATGTAAGGATAGGAGTTGATCCATGGCCAAATAGTCAGCTCAACCTCCTTCTACCTCCTGGGCTTGTACAGTTTCTACAGCAAAATATCCTATTCCACCTAAATCAAATATCTAACCCAGATGCTACCAATCTTTATCGGCAAGGATGGTTGGGATGCAGAGAAATTGGAATACCCCCTCAGTGGTGTTGGAATATAATCTTGAAAAGGGTTTTGTGACTGTTGCGTATGAGCCCATGACTACTATGAATGTTGTGTATGGTGGATTGAGTCCATGATTGAAGTCTGCAAGAAGTGCGTTGAAGCTTGCGGATCATAAAATTTCAAGACTACTTTATTTTTGAAGAATGTGATTGCTCTTATTCCAAAGATCATTAGAGCTGCATACTGCTGGAACATTGAACAAAACTAGAGCGTGAACCAGAGAGTTGAAAAGACTGCTACGACCTCCAAGGTGACTGCAATTTTTTCTCTGTGAAGAATCCAAGTGAAGCTAGGTGCTTTCGATTATTGTGAAGAATCCAATTTTGAAGACTATAAGTGAAGCTAGGTGCTCTTAATGTGTACCTTCTTTTAAGTTTGAAGTGTTGCATAATTGTGTATCGTCATTGTGAAGTCTGTGCACTTACCATATAAACTGTACTGTTACAAAATTGTTTTAGTTTGATGTAAATACTATGGCGGTGACATAGACATACATAGTAAAGAGAGCTCATTGAATACATTGTTTCTAGTTAGTGTAGTTGTTATTCTACATAGACTGTATTGTAAAAAGTAGCAAAGACTTAGACCTGCTTCTTTCATATAGTTGAGATCATTGACTGGTGTTGTTCAAAACCCTATATTTTGTGACAGTTCACAAACAATGGTATTTCCTTTGGCGTATTGCTGAGTAGTTCTTCTAGTGCTAAAAATTTGCTTATGAACTTATTGACAGCATATTAAGATTGTAAATCACCTTGGCAGAGGCTGTAGACCTGCAAGGTTATTGTTTTTCTATTATCTCATTCTCTTTGTCATATTAAGTTCATTATTGTAAATTACACTAGCAGTTGCAAAAGATGCAATCTATAGCATCTGTAGAATCACTTTGCTTTGCTCAAAAAGCAAAGAACCACACCAAAGACACTTATTCCAATTATCATCCCAAAGGAGAAAGCAGCAAGAGAGGCAGAGGAAGAAGAAACTTCAGAGGTAGAGGAGGCAAAACAACTCCAGCAAAATATCAAATTTGAAGTGCAAGCATTGTGTAAATATTGGACACACAGCAGATCAGTGTTGGGCTTCGTGGGACTCCATCAAAGACATACATAACCAGAAGAAAGATGACAATAAGAACCAATATGCTAGTAAATCTTCATATTCTGCTCATTGTATTGTTGCACATTGTAATCTTGGTATTAATGAAATGACTTCACTTTCATCTTACAAAGATTGTTGGCTACTTGATACCGGTGCAACATCACACATGACTTTTAGAAAATACTATTTTGAAGAACTTAATGAAACAATAAATGGCATAGTTTACTTTGAAGATAAGTCAAGTCTTAAACCAAAGGGAATGGGCACCATTCGGCTAAAGATGCCTGGATTCCCTGATTTCTTGTTGAAGAATGTTCTTTATCTTCCAGAGTTGCAGAGAAGCCTGCTGTCCTTGGTAGAGATTCGACAGCAAGTCCATTCCATCCACATGTTTGATGGAATCGTAGAAATAAGAAAGTCCTCTAACAACCAAGTCATCATGACTGGATACGAATATGGGAAGCTGCTGAAGCCAAAGGGTTCATCTGCAAGGGTTCAGAACTATGCCTACTTCTCTCAGCATGAAGAAGGTAATTTGTCATCAAGTTTATTGTGGCATGCAAGATTTGGTCATCTGAATTATAACAGTCTTCATTTGTTGAGAAAGAATGGTGTATTTGGTTTGCCCACCATTCCCAAAGAGAAGAGCAAATGTGATGCATGTATATTAGGGAAACACAGTAAGCTGCCATTCCATGAATCCAATTTCAGAACAAGTAGGAAATTAGAATTAGTGCATTCTGATTTATGTGGCCCAATGCCAACTCCTTCTGCCAATGGGAATAAGTATTTTATGATCTTTGTTGATGACTACTCAAGAATGTGCTGGATTTACACATTAAAGACAAAATCAGAAGCATTTCAAACATTCAAGTAATTTCATGCATTGATAGAAAAACAAGCACAACCAAAAATTGGTACACTTCGTACTGAAAATGGGAAAGAATACACTTCAAATGCTTTTGAATATTATCTTCACCAACATGGAATTGCACATCAGACTACAGTTCCCTACAATCCTCAACAAAACGGTGTAGCAGAAAGAATGAACAGAACCATAATGAATATGGTACGCTCAATGATGTTTTTTAAGAATGTAAAACTAATGTTTTGGGGTGATGCAGTGAAATGTGCAGCCTATTTGAGAAACAGAAGTCCCTCAAATGCTCTTGATAACAAGACTCCAGTACATGAAATGTGGTTTGGCCATCTCCCTTCAGTCAGGCATCTCAGAGTTTTCGGTTCCACCTGTTATGCCTTGATTCCAAAGGAGCAAAGAAACAAGCTTGGTGCTCGAAGCAGAAAATGCATATTGCTGGGGTATGAAGAAAACTCCAAGGCATACCGTCTGTATGATGAGGTAAACAAGAAGTTTGTTATTTCCAGAGATGTCATTTTTCTTGAGACTAATAAAAATGACCAGTCCATTGAGAGACAGCCTGATCATTTGGAAAAATATCCTCATCCAAAGAAATATTCTGAAAATGAATAAAATTCCAAACCTTGAAGGGGGGATTCCTATTCTGGATCAACCTTTGGAATTTCCATATGAAGCACCAACTCCCCCGCATGAAGAAGTTCCTGCTACTTCACCTCAACAAGAGATTCAACTGGATGATGTGATTGAGAGAATTGGAAGACTCTCAATCAATGATGAAGCACCACCAACTGATCAACCAAGACCATCACGGAAGATTCCTAAATGGGCCACAAAGACACTTGAAAGTGTCCATCCGGATGAAGTTGGAAAGACGGGAACGAGAAGTTCAAAAAGAGATGAAGATAGAGGAGAAGCAGATAATTCAGGTGATGACATGGATGTATCCTTTGATTGTGAATTTAATTTATCTGCTAACTTTGAACCAACTTCCTTTGAAGAAGCTTCTACTTGGGTTGAGTGGAAAGAAGCTATGCAGAATGAGTATGATGCACTCATGAAGAATGGAACTTGGAAGCTGGTTGACCCTCAGTTGGAACCAAACCAATTGGCTGCAAGTGGGTGTACAAGAACAAATACAGATCAGATGGCTCACTTGACAAGCACAAAGCGAGGCTTGTAGCAAAAGGCTATGCACAGAAGGAAGGAATTGACTATGAAGAAACGTTTTCTCCTACAACAAAATGGGCTACCATCCATACCTTACTCTCTTTAGCTACTCAGAATGGGTGGAAATTTTATCAGTCGGATGTGAAGACTTCTTTCTTGAATGGAGACTTGAAAGAGAATGTCTTCATGTCTCAGCTAGAAGGCTTTGTTGTGAAAGGAAAAGAACAAAAGGTATGCAAGCTTGTCAAATCCTTGTATGGCCTAAAACAAGCGCCTCGCGCATGGTATGAAAAATTAACCGAGCATCTTTTGAAGTTAAATTTCGAACATTTTGATCTTAATGATGCAACACTATTTATAAAGAAAGTTGGAAGATATGTTGTGTATCTTGTGGTGTACATAGATGATCTTTTGATGACAGGGAACAATGAGAGCTATATAGCATCCATAAAGAAAGATTTGAAAAATATCTTTGAAATGACAGATATGGAACATCTCCACTATTACTTAGGAATTGAAGTCACTCAACATCCTATGTACATATTCCTATCTCAGAAAAAATATGTTGGAGAACTACTAGACAAATTTTGCATGATAGAATGCAACCCTATCTCTACTCCAATGGAATAGAAAATGAAGCTCTCATC
>LPNX010437326.1:487108-504925 GCA_001517045.1 Pseudotsuga menziesii | reverse complement strand
TTGATTCGACATCATGTAGAGGCCAAGACAGTCCATCTTTGGCATTGTTCCACAAATGATCAAGTTGCAGACATCTTCACCAAAGCGCTTGGACGAGAAAAATTTGAAAGATTCAAAAACATGCTTGGACTTACTAACACCCCTTCGGATTAAGGGGGGGATTGTTGGAATATAATCCGTCGGGATTATATTTTGTAAATAAATAAAGGAAAATGAATAGTTATGTAGGAAGCTGAAAAGGCTGGTCGGAAGATGAAACTCAACCAGCATATGTAATGTATAAATAAATTATTTTGCAATGGAATAAATGAATTCAGGAGTTATTATCCAACAAGTGGAACCAAGAGTGGAATAGATGTATCTCATCCATTAGATAAAGTCATATCAAACTTACAGATAGAGAAGATGAGCTAGTCTAGGAACATGCTTCTCACGGATTGTACACACCAAAAACAAGGTATCAACAGCTATTCATTGACTCCTTTCCAAATGAAACTAAATAGCGGTAGGCTGGGATTTGGAAGCTCGAATTCTTTGTAAAAGAAAAAATACTCATGCGGTGTACTCTGGACAACAAAACTCCTACATGAGACAGAATGAAGAAAAGATCCATAGAAGGCCCAAGATGGTGTTCCTTATACAAAAAATATGAAGAAACATCTAACCATGTATTTCTAAACTGTCCTTTTTCAAATCAAGTATGGAAACCTTCGCAAACAAAGGAAAACTAGAGGTTTTTATGGTCTGGTCCATCATTGGAAGAGGCTTGGAAGACTTGGCTCAACACCCCACGTCTAGGACATATAAAATCTCTTCCTCTCATTCACATTTGGGGGATCTGGATTTCCCAAAATCAATCTATTTTACGAAGCAAAGAATCCTCTCTAGAATTCACTACCTCAAAAGGACTAGATATCCTCTCTCACTTCCCACAAACTAAGGACGCTCCTTCAGTTAGAATAATCACAGCTGAATGAGTAGACTACACCATGCCCTAGTATTTTTTTATGGAGCCTCTTAGAACCTTGCTTGTTGGGGGGGGGGGCATCCTCTACTTAACCCAACACCATTTTTTCCAATTCCAAATGGGCCTAGGGGAAGCCTACAAACAATTTTACAGAACTTTCATCTCTAAAACTTCTTCTACAATTTGCTATAGAAAAGGGATGCAAAAACCTTCAGATTTTTGGTGACTCACTCATCATTATCAATTGGGTGAATAAAGTGTAGCATTGTATAATTCTTTCTCTCAATACACTCTTTGAAGAAGTAAACAAACTTTGGACTACATTTGACCACATCTCATGCCGTCATGTCTACAGGGAGCAGAATACAATAGCAGATAATCTTTCGAAAGCTAGAGCGGAGATGGAATTCGGTACATGGAAATCTTTTGAACACAAGGAAGGGGAAGTCTATGAATTCTATCATAGACCTTTTGTGGAGGCCATTCATGCAAGACCTATTGATTGAAATTTATGGCTTTATTCTCTATAGTTTATTTTGGATAGATGCATGCATAGAGATACATTATGAGCCACAGGCCTAGCTCCTTTTGAAAACATGTTTTGATTTCTACCTTGGGCTGCTAGATAGCAGTTACAGTGCACAGTTATGGGCTTCTTTTTGATACAATCTCTTGGCATAGAGATGCTATCTTCTAGGTTGTTCCCACTGGGAATAGTGATCGTTTCAGTTTTCTGGCTGCATATGCAGCAGTTTGCGAAAGCATACAAACCATTGTATAGGCCTGTTTGGTTTTTAATAAAGTTTCAGCTTTTTTTTCCATTGGTCTTTCTCCATAATTAGAAGTTATTTTGATAAATGGTGACATTTTTATTGAATCCTTTATGTGTGTGCACACGCACTCGTGCAAATGATATGTGCATGGTAACTTTAACTCCATGATCCTTCTCATGATAGTCCCCAATGTCAAATTTGAGATGTAACTTTTCCTATTCGTCCAATCCATCACTAGTTTAGAATCTCCCAATACCTGCAACCTTCTTACATGTTTGTCAACAACTTCTTTGAACAAGATTTATAGGGCATAGGATTATGCTCTATTTTCAGTAACTAACTCCATACTTTAAAGTAAAATAATGTCCATTGTCTAGAAAAAGGATAGCCCCTACTTCATAGACTCCTAGTATAAAATGCAATGATAAAATTATCTTAAGTGGTGAGGTGATAGTTGCAGGGTGTTCTATTGGATCCCAAAGGAACCACAATAGTCACCTATCAATAGGGAATGGGAGAGGAAATAAATAATCAAGTATAAAGGTTTGCCTTATTCATGGGGTTGGATTTCATTGTTCCCTCATAATCCAAAATGTATTAATTCTGGGAAACTCTCTCCTTATTATCTTGGATACCATGAATAAGAATTGAAAAGAGGACACAACCATTAGGAGGATGAATTATAGAAATGACCTTTTAGATTCAATTCTAGAACCAAATATATTACATGTTTGCAAGTATAGCAATGAAGTGGTTGATAAACTAGCTAACTGTTTGTGCCAGAAATTGTTTCCAAGGCCAAAGAAACAAGCCAACACAATCTCAAATAAAACTCAATAAAGTAAACAAAGTTTAAGGGTTTCTGAAATGTTTTCTTGGTTGTAAATCAGGTGAACAACAGGGAATACACCCATGAGCTAAACAAGGACTAAATCATAAGCAATCAATGACAAAGATGCATAATATAATCAACAACATCCAACAGAACACAATATTGAAGTTCATTCATAAAAGATAAGCATCACCAGCATATAAACAAAAACCAGTAATGAATATATCAATTGAGCAACTAAACAAGCTGAGCAATGAAGCCAACACAGAAACTGAAGGGTAAAAAGTGTCATATATCTCATAATTTTGCCATCAAATACATACAAGAGTCATAATACTTAGCACACAAATAAGTCTGAAGACCTCCTGAAGTTCTCCCAAAAAATTGAACCCTCTCAATGCCTTTCTAACCTCTCTAAATACTGTTCTTTACAAAATCAGTTAGGGATCTAACCCTAACTGCCTCAACTAATTCGATGGGATAAAGTGAAATTTACAATATTACAAAATATGTTATTTTCTAAAAATAGTAAACAACTAACTAACATGTTCCTCAAAAAGAGATAACAAAAAACTAAATCAATAGCTAACTCATAGGTCCTTAGCTGCCTCAGCTAGCAGAGCAATGCCATCTAATGCTTGAGCTTTCTTCTTAGCTCGCCTCTACTCTTGCTCCATGTCAGTTATCTTCTTGGTGAGCTCCTCATTTCTCTGCTACAAATCTTTGACTGTCTTCTCCAACTCTGTACAGTGCAAGTCAGTGGTTCCTTTTCTCTTTAGAACCTCTTTAGATACTGCTGTTAGCTCCTGACAATGGTCATTGACATCATGAAGATCTTTTCTAAGCCTTCTGTTAGCCATCATCAGCCCCTCATTGATCTCTTGCATATAGTTCATCTGCTGTTTGTACTGCTTACTGATTTTCTGCAAGTTTTCTTTATCTGCATCAACTGACCTTCCTGTCATGATGTCTTGCTCATAACTGGGCATCTCATGTATGTCAAACCTCTTAACAATGTCTGCATCCCTATTTAACAGGTCTATGGAAACAGCAGGAATATTAGGGTCTTTCAGAATACCTGCTTGCCTAAGTATAAGTTCATCTTCATCTTCCCATTCTTGATCTTCAACAGGAGGTACCTCAACTTTTTCTTTCTGTTGTTGCTTTAAAAGTTCATTTCTTATTTCAAGAAATATGGCAAACAATTCATACTCAGGCTGCCTTAACTCCTTTACTGAATGTGATGATCCTTTTAATTTTGCAGGATGAGAAGAGGAAGCTTTGGCAACTGTTTTTCCCTTGCTTTTAATGTTCATTGTGTCAAATTTTAATTCTTCACCTGAGGAAATATCTTTCAAGACAGTCACCTGCTTGGAATTCAATTTAGGATTGAGCAATTTCTTCATATTCCATCTTAGATTATTTGTTGGCCTGGTTTTAGGCCTGCAAGATGGGGCTATCACTTCAAACTTTTTCTTCTTCTTCCTATTAGGTTTGACTGTTTTAATTTCTGAAGTGGAGAATTCTCCGTATGCTTCAGCCTCATCTTCAGTTTTATCAACAGGCTGATCTTCTTCTAGTAAATATCCCTCATCATCTGAGAGAATGGTGAGTGGACTTCTTTGTTGGGTATGAAACTCCTCCTTAAGTGCAGCAACCTCTTCTGTAACTGCAGCTTTAACTTCCTTTGAAACCTCTGCTGGTATCAACTGCTGCCTAGGCTGCAATTTCTCTTCTGAAAACAATGAATACTTGCCTGTAATACCAGCTGAAAACACTTTGGGTTTACTGTCAACTTCCACATGCTCTGCTGCCTTCTCAACTTTGGCATCTTCCTTGTCTTCAAGTTTAGCTTTCTGACCTAATTTTCTCATCAATACCTTCCCTTTGTCTGCTTGTTTTTTAGGTTGCTGATCCTCCTGTTTGATTTGAAAGCCAGACCAAAAGATGAAAAAAACCCAGGTCTTTCCTTCATGCTGCAAAACAGTGCTAATAATCAACTTAATTAGCCCATGATTAAAGATGGACTGAGAAGAATGGTCCATATGCCCTTTGACCCTGTTGGACATTTTCTGCAAGCTTTTGAATAAGAAAAATGGAAGGCTCATCTTGGATACCCCCACCATATGTTGCAGAAATATGAAGTGGTACTTAAATACATAAGCATACCTGCCCTCGCAAGTAATATAACTCTACAAAATTCTGATTGGTTCAACCCATTCCATTCTGAAATTTTGAATAAGGATGCCTTTACATCAGTCTGGGGTGACATTTGGTAATAGATATCCTTGAGGATCAAAGGTAAAGGGAAGTTTCTTAAACCATAGTTCACCTTCATTCTTAATCCATGTAGCTTCTGCAATCAAATCTACTGTTAGTCTGAACTTCAAAGTATCAAACACCACCAAGTCATTTTTGTAACTTTGTGCAAATCTACAGGAAACTTCAGCATTGTAACCATCTATTCTCTTAAATAATTCCAGCCAGCCAACCTGCTGGAAAAGTTCAACACACCCTGGGAGTTTCTCTATCCAACCTATATCAGTAGGTTCAGCTCTATTCACCTTACCACTCTTACCCATTTTTTCTTCAAAAACTGGAAACTGTATGACTTTAGAGTTCAGTAGATGATCTAGTAACTGATTTTCTGCCTCTCGAGCCTCTTAAGTTTCAATGAGCAACTCCCTACAACTTTCTTGACTGATCCATTTGTTTTTAAAAGCAAAATAAATCTCCCCACCAGGTGGAATGATTTAGATCACCGAGGATTCAACGTTCTTCATTAAGCCTGTGAGTGAAATTTAACCATCAATGAGACTGTCATGAAAAACAACTGACCACTGACCATCTCCAAAATGCATAATAAACCATAGTGTCTGAATGCTTTAGGTCATAGGCTGCTCAAACTCCTCATTGCATTGTTAAGGAAACTAGGTATCATGCATATTATTCATTCAAATATGAGACTCTCCTCGAACTGTAAAAAGGGAACCTTGTGTTGAAAAGACCAAGATGACAACCTCATACTCTGTTCATTTTCTGTTTCAATCTTGACTTCAAAACCAAACTGATCAGCCTTTTATCATGCATTAAAGACTAGGTCTTTAGGCTATCTAGGTCTTCATACTGTCTCAATTGTCCAGTTCCTTGATCACATGTTGCACCAGTAGCAGTCTTAAGTTTGAACATCGTAACATGCACAGCTTTTATCTCACCGAACCTTCAAACTTTGACAGGATCATATTCACATGAAAAACTGATATTTTTCAATATTCGCTCACCCACACTTCTAATCTTCCTTTCTCCTCAACAGGGATGTTGATAAGAGCATATATTAATGTTTGGTTTAAAAAATTTTGCTAAAACGGGCTTCACCAGAAAAACCCCAAATTAACAAACATTTCTGGGTGACCACGGAATACCTTTTTAATGTTCCACTATAGTTGCTTTAAACCAGTATTCATGTTATTTAATGGCTGAACAGGTGTCTTCGTGTGCTCGATTTGGTTACAGGTGTCGGAATAAAGAATCCCTAATCTCCGGCTGACCTCCAAAAACCTCAACCGAGCTCTGAAACATCATTTCCGAGCTTTTGGCCTAGAACACCGGTGCACTATAAGTTTTCAGCTTCAAAATAGAGATAGGGAATAACTGTCTTCTCATCAAAGTCGGTTTAAACATCTATCTGTCACGAGGAGATGCATTATAACAGATGATGATCATGATCTTCCTTCACGTCATAAAACCACCTGCTCTCATGATGATTCTTGAGACAGCACGTAGCAAACACCTCAAAACATGTGATTAGTCACTCACCGCTTGAAATCACGCCAAAATTTTGCTAAAAAACTGGAAAAATTGTCAGTCGCGATATTCTTGTAGCACGCCTTTGTTAATTTCGAGATCCAGCGCTACAAGAATAACTTTTAACACTATTTTGATGCTGTTTTACAATTTTTTGGTCTTTTGAATGCAGTTTAAAAGCTGCTTGAATGATGAGTAGGCTTATAATGTGACTTATGATTCCACTATGCAATATGATGAACTTTAAACACCTTTCAGTAATCTAAGGGATTAAAAATAAAATGAAAAATATAAAGGCAAAAGCTCAAAGTTTGTCTTGAAAACCAAAAATCTCCTAATAGAAGCAAAAAACCAAACTAAAACAAAGGGGTAACTTGAAAAAATGCAAATCAAACACAGAATTTAAAGAAACAAGTTACTGACTTAACATCTGGCTCCAGCTGCGGGACGAAGTCCTCTCTGTGAGGCTTCAAGAACCTGTGGACCAGTGCCTTCTATCTGCTAACCTACTTGCTTATCTGCAAAACTTCCATTGCACTATGGAGTCTTATTATGCTTCACTCACACCGGTATGTACAATGAAAAGTGAAAATGCTCTTATAAACTGTAGAAATGCTTAAGGAATCGCCTGTTAACAGGGCTGGACAACTCCTCACCTTCCAATGACTGCAAGATAAAAGTATTATTTTCCAAAACTTTTGACACCAAGAAAGGGCCAAACCAAAGATTGTCAAACTTACCATGTTTACCCTTTTGCTCCTTTCTTGCATCCCACCTTAGAACCATATCAGCAACTAAAAAGGATTTTCTTTGTTGTTTCTGTCAAATCTGCTTTTGATCTTGGCTCTGTACAACTGTTCCTTTTCATCCACCTTTTCCCTATTTTGTTGTAACTCTATCATCTCAAAAATTCTTCTCTGCATATCATCTGGCTCCTCTTGAGCATTCTGGAGAAATTTCATCACTGGGATCCCCAAATGAACAGGGAAAACTGCCTCTGTACCATATACTAACTGATAGGGAGAAGTTCCAATTGCTTGTTTCACTGTGATCCTATCAGCCCACAATGCATATTTCAGCATTGAATCCCATGATCTTTTGTTATGATTTAGAAGCTTCTTAATGCTTTGAATGATGTTCTTATTAGAGGATTCAGCCAAACCATTACCCTGGGGGTAATAAGGAGTGGAGTGCTTCAGCAAAATACCGTTCTTTTCACAAAATGGTATCATTGCTTTAGACTTGAAGGGCTTATCATTATCTGTCACTAACTTCTGAGGGCAGCCAAACCTGCTCAGGATATTTTCCTCAATGAAATCCATGATTACCCTGTCTGTGGCATTCCTTGTAGGAATGGCTTCCACCCATTTAGTGAAAAAATCTATTGCTATCAAAATCCAGTGATGCTGTCCTGAAGATGCTGGATTAATTTCTCCAATAAAATCCAGACCCCATTGCTGGAAAGGAGCATTAACTGCAATGGGTTTTAGAGGCAAAGACAACAATTTCTGTTACCAGCAAATTTCTGACAAGGGATGCAGGCTCTTACCTGCTGATAAACATCTGCAAACAAGGTGGGCCAATAGTATCCAGATCTCAAAATTATGTATGCTGTTGTCTTCCAGTATTTGTGCCCTCCACAAGCACCCTCATGAGAGTCATAAATTACTCCTTCAATCTCAGATTTGTCCAAACATCTGAGCAGAATACCACCTGGGTCCTTCCAGAATAGTTGTTCTTCCATCAAACAGTACTTAGTAGCTTTAAGCCTTAAAGATCTAGCATCCTTCCTATCCAAATGCTCAGGACATTGTAAAAACAACAAAAAATACACTATGTCTGCATACCAGGTAGATGCTGAGTAAAAATCCATGATCTTCTCTTTTTTCAGTGCTGCTTGATCTTCTAGTTCTTGAGTTATTTCTTCAGCCATAACATATAATCCCAAAGCCTGACAATTTGATTCAGCCAGCAGCTTGGCTAAATCCTGTCCCTTAACAAGCTTAGTAGGTCTGATCTCCATATCATACTCCATAATCTTCGCAATCCATTTGCCTCTCTTCCCTTCACTATCAGGCTGTGTTAAGACATCTTTCACAGCAGCATTTGGAACAAATGAAATGAATTTTGAATGCAGGACATAAATTCTGAAAAATTTCAAAGCCTTTACCAGAGCATAAGCCTGTTTCTCCAATATACTGTACTTCAGCTCAGAATCTCTGAGAGTTTTACTAAAAAAGGCAATAGGCTGTTCCAATCCTTCTTTATTCTTCTGAAGTAAAACAGCTGCAATTGTGTCTTCTAATGCAAATGAGAAAGTAAGGAATTCTTTAGTAAAATCAGGGCTTACCAATACAGGTGCTTCAATAAGAGCTACCTTGATTTTCTCAAATGCAGCATTTGCTTCAGAAGTCCATATGACTTCTTGATCCTTTTTGAGCATGGCTGTGATCTGTTTAATGGTTTCAGCAAAGTTGGGAATAAACCACCGCAAAAAAATAATTTTTCCAATGAATGATTGAACATCCTTTTTACTCCTAGGTAAACTGATCTTCAGTATAGCTTTCACTCTTTCAGGATCTATTCTGATGCCATCAGCAGACACCAAGTGGCCAAGTAGTTTACCTTCTTGCACAGCAAAATGTGACTTCTTTGGATTTAGAGAAAGGCCAAATTTTCTGCATTTTAGGAAGGTCTGCCTCAAATGCTTCAAATGCTCATCATCTGACTATGAGAAAACAGTGATATCATCCAAATAAATAACCACAAACTTATATTTTTCTCCCACAAAGGAAATATCCATTGCTCTCTGAAAGGTTGCTCCAGCATTCATCAAGCCAAAAGGCATTTTTTCATACATGAATGTCCCCCAGGGAGTTGTAAAGGTTGTCTTCTCCTTATCATCCGGGTGCATTGCAATCTGATTGTACCCTGAGAAACCATCCACCATAGAGATCCTTTGTGCTCCAACCACTTGCTGCAATACCTGCTCAATATTAGGAAGAGGATAGTTGTCTTTTAATGAAGATCTGTTCAGGTTTCTAAAATCAACACATAATCTGATCTCTCAATTCTTTTTTCTGACAGGGACCAAATTAGCCACCCAGGAAGAATACCTGAGAGGCACTATTATCTTTGCATCCAACAGCTTCTTCACTTCTTTTTCAATTACGGGAAACAAAGCTGGATTGATCCTTCTCAGTTTTTGACGAAATGATTTAACATTTGGCTTTAAAGGAACCTTATGCTGTATGATTCCTATATCATAAGTTCTTAGTTCTTCATAGGACCATGCAAAAACATCTACATGCTCTTTTAACAGTTTGATATATCTATTTCTTTGTTCAGCTGTCAATGATTTAGAAATTTTGACCATTCTAGGATGTTCAGCTGAACCAATATTACAGTCTATCACATTCTCTTGGGAAGACTAAACAACAGGCTTTGAGGGTGTATCATCCTTCGTAAATATTCTTTCCAGAGGTACCAAACCCTTGGGAATGAAGTTACTCTTCAATTCAATGATCTTATGACCTGCTATCTCTTATGCAGCAATTTCATCCAGTTGTT
Source organism: Pseudotsuga menziesii (assembly GCA_001517045.1). NCBI lineage: Eukaryota > Viridiplantae > Streptophyta > Pinopsida > Pinales > Pinaceae > Pseudotsuga > Pseudotsuga menziesii. The sequence continues at coordinate 494,979 of LPNX010437326.1, read as the reverse complement.
CTTCTTCATCCTCCTCATCCTGATCAATTAAGGAATTTGAAAACTCATCTGTAAGTTCAATGAACATTTTAATCTCAGTATCATCTTCAAACACTCTCCACTGTTTTACATTATCAGGTACAGAAGGTCTGTACCTTATTTCAATTGGATATTTCAACTGAGTGGTTTTAGGGATTCTGAAGTGTGTGGCAGCTAAAGCCAATGAATCTGCTGTCTGATTATAATCCCTTGGAATGTAAGTAATATTAAAAGCTACAAAATAATTTTCAAGCACGTCCCATACCTCATTCCGATAAAGCTTCAACAAACACTGCTTCACTTGATAGTTGCTCTTAACCTGCTGAACAACTAGTTCGGAGTCGCCAAATGCAGCAATCTGCTGAATGCCCAAATCTTTTACATCTTTTAATCCCAGTAGAAAAGCCTCATACTCAGCAGTAGTGTTTGTAGTAACAAATTCCAACTTGTACATGAGCCTCACTGTTTCACCTCCAGGAGATTTGAGAAGAACTCCATCTCCAGCACCCTCTTTGCATGAGGATCCATCAAAATACAATTTCCATAGTGCATCTTCTTCTTGTCTACTGTGTTTTGTTGGCTGTTCCTTTTCCACTTGTAACAGACCAGCAGAATTATCCTCATCACTGAAATGTAGCATGCACATACCAAGGTCTCTATCAACAGAATACAGTGGGTGATTTGTGGGATTTTTATCATCTGTCACTATGTAAGCAAACTGCAGCTCTCTGTACAGCCTTCTATTTTATCCACCAAACACAGGAATGGTGGCATATGAAAGGTCCATTTGTAAGGTTCCTCCAACCTTCTTTTCCCATGACCTAGATAGAAGTAAACCAAACTTCGGTGTTATATCAGCTACCACAACATCCATTATCACACTTTTCATGGGCAACTGAGCTAGGCTGACAACCATATCCTTTATTACTCCAAGGCACTTCACTGCTCGGGAATCAAAGGCATATAGGTCATGGTAAGGTTTAGTGATACTCAGGCCCAAAGCTTCCATAACAGCCTTTGGCATCAAAATGTGGGATGCTCCTGAATCTAAAAGGAAATTGTGAATCATTTGCTCATGGACTGTCAAGGTGACATAGAAAGGAGGTGAAGCACCAACCTCATTTTCAGTTTTTTCGGCTAGGGCTGATCCAATAAAGATTCTAGGGTTTTCTTCCTGTAGATTAACTGTGTCTGAAACAGGCTGATTACTTGCTGAATTCATCACTTTCAGAACTGTTTCTTTATATGAAGGATTCTTTATTAACTCAGTCAAAGGTACAGGAATCTTCAATTTTCCCAATTCATTCTCCAAACTGAAATTTTGAACAGATTTGTTTACCTCTTCCACCTCTGGAGTCTTCCTTGATTTTTCTGCAACTTGTCTTTTTTCTGGCACAGGATCAGCTATTTGTTTAGCAGGGACAATTTCAGCAGGGACAGCTGCTTTCTTTTTTGGGGCTTGCACCACCTGCTTTGGGCCTGATCTGAGATTTATAGTCTTCTTGGGTCCATTCTGATGAACAGCAGCAGTTACAGTAGTCTTTTCTAACTCCAGGTCATCCTCAGCTTCAAACATGTCTGCATCATAATATTCTGTATTCAAAAATTCTTCTTCAGTAACAAAACCTCCAGAGAATCCATCTCCAAAATGGTTCATATCCTGATCAGTCTCAGTCTCTTCAAAAAGCAGCTACTCATCAACTTCTTCTTCATCAGCTACATTGTTCTGAAGAGGTGCGGGCACTCTTTGATATTCATTTTCTCTCCTTTCTCGCTGGATATCATTGTTCCTACGCTCTCTTGGTATGAATCTAGGAGCAAATTGCCGTCTAAACTGATTCTAGTTATTTGGATTTCGTTCAGCTTCTGGAGCAGGTTTGCCAGAATTCTTTTCAAGCTCTAATTTATTCAATTTTGCAGTGAGAATATTTACCAGCTTGGCCATTTCATCAATCTTTCTTTCAGTAGTATGAGGAGCAGAACTTCCTGAAGCTGCTTCCTTCTTTCCTTTTTTATCATAAAGCTGCTGGGATGTTTCTTTCTTAAGTCTGTTTGAAGCCAATAAATTGGATTCTACCTCCAATGCTACATCTTGCATGTTCAACAAGGTGATAGGTCTCCTTTCTCTCAATAATAAAGAAAATTCGTGATCAAAGGCATTTGCATAGGTAAGTTTAGCTGATGTTTCAATAGGCTTAATTTCTGCTGGAATCCTACTATACATTTTGTTAAGCCTTTTGGAAAAATATGCAACAATTTCCTCTTTTTTCCTTCTGAGAGCTCCAAACTCAGTTATATAGTAGGTGTGATCTTTTGTGTCTCCCCATTGCCTCATGAAGAGATCCCAGAGTTCTTCAATTATAGTGATTGATTTGGCAGGCAACTCTCTAAACCATTTCCTTACATCCCCATCAAGGCTCTGAATGAAATGTTATGATGAGTTGTTTGCAAATGTTCACATTTGGTCTATAGTTGTAAAAGTTAAAGTAGATTTCCTATTTTATATAAAAAGCATTGGGAGTTCAACTTAACCAACCATAAGTGAATTTGAATGGCCTATTTATTAACTTTTCATTAATAATTATGAGGATAGATTTAGGATGGAAGACCCCCCCTTTCTAGAAAATATGATTCATCTATGGAAAGATTCATTTATCATCTCCATGGTGTAGCTCCTGTTAATCGATCTTATCCCAACAGTAGGTTCTAGGGTAAGAAAAACAAATTTTACATGGTTAAGGAAAGTGTTGTAGCCATGAAGGTATCATAGGTCGTGATTTAGGATGTGCCAAAGCATAATCAAAACTTACCTTTGGCCTTTAGGACAATCCTGGACCATAGGGGGCTCCCTCACTTAGATTCATATTAATTTAATCGCCCCAATGGATTCACGGCAGTTAGTCGACCAATAAAACGAACTATGTAGAATTCAAAGTGAAATCTAGGTGCAACTATTGGAATTCTTATATATATATATATATATATATATATATATATATATTGAGAGTGGGGGTGAATCAGTATATATCACAGATATTACTATTTTGCACTTAATCAAGTGTACTTTCAAAATTTATTTGCGTATATACATCTTCAAGATTACTTCAATACTTCCATCTCTTGCTTATTTATACTCTTTCTTGTTCAAGAGATGTGTCCATATGTTGGTATTCCTTTTATTCGGTGATGCTCCAAATTTCCTAATTCTTGGTCAAGATAACCACGTTTTTTCATCTTACATCGGTGTGCATCTTTTGATAATTCAACCTTGTGCGCTTTTGTACACTTGTGTCCATTGACTTGGTGGTATCTGTGCACATGTGTCCCATGTATTGTTGGGATTCATGCAGTTCCTAAACTTCCACATTTCATCTCTATGTACTTTTTGAAATTGGATTCACTTACATGGAGATCCATTTCCTGATGGATCCATACACTTTTATATATTTTTTCAAATTGGATTCAAGTTATCCATCTCATATGTTTGACATCAATCCCATCTTGTTTGTTGATATCAAACTTGTTAGTTTATCCTTTGACATCAATCTTTTTGGTTTATTCTTTGACATCAATCTTGTTGGTTTATCCTTTAACATCAATGACAACACAAAGGTTCAATAATCCCCCCCCCTTGGAATTGATATCAACACCAATTAGCATTGAACTACCCATGAATATGAACTCCTCTTCTATGTGCAAAATACTCCCCATGTGTTCATTCCTTTTGAATCTTTGTTATTTTATTTTGCATATATCTTTCCTTCTTAGCCTTTAGTTTCAATTCTCCATCCTCATTCTCTGTTCTTTTCTTCATTTTCCCCCTTTGACATCAATGGAAAAGAAATACTCTTAGTATTTAACTCCCCTTGGTAGTGTGCTTCTTGAATCATATTCCTCTTACTTCTACTATCATAGATGTTCATTTTTTGTCAATTACTAACTTCAAATCACTAATTAATGTGATCTCACATAGATTCATCACATGATTTCGCACATTTTTCCACGACGTCGAAGAACTTTCTTAATGTTGCACATATTTTCTTTCATCATCCAGCCAATTACTTGTGTTGAAAAATCTAATGTGTTGTTGTTAGACTTAGAGTTTTTAGATGACGTCATTTTGTCCATACAAAATGAGTTTGATTTCTACATTTTGTCCTCTTACCCGATATTATTAATCCATGCATTAAATTTTGGTGTCTCCCCAGGAAGCTTCAAACTACTTGTTCATGAATGCAATTAACCTCAACTTCTCTTCAATTTATTTTTTATCGCGCAGGGAAACACCTTTCAATTCTATATATGAGATATGTGTGGTGTGGTTCTTCATCCTAATTTATTCCTTGTCAATCTTTCTTTGAAAGTATTAACTTCTAAGTGTCTCATATTCATATTCTATGTCTTCTTATTTTCAGAGATTTAACAACTTGATCGATGTCCTTCATACACGAGTTCAATCGCAGCAGGTTGAGTTTATGAGACTAAAAGTAGATATGGGAATTGGGCAGTCTCAAATGAAATAATATGACTTCATGCATTGGTACTCAAAATCTCAAGTTAACCAGAGTAATTCAGAGAAATTGTGGAGTCTGGAAAAGAGAATCGAATGGCTCAAGAATTAGCAAAAATGGACTTTTGATTTACTAAATTTGATTATGATGGAGCACTGAAGCACAAACACATATTCTTCAAATGTGCAACTTTATCCACTTCTCCAAGTTTCTAAATTTGTTGAGCATACCCCATTGAACCTTGAGCTTCACTTGTCTCAACAACCACCTATTCATGTTGTAGATTTGTACCACAAACTTTGGCTCTAAGTTGATTTTGTAATTCTCAATTTTTTTCAATGCAACTATCATCGATTTAATGCACTTTATTTGTTGTTAGGCCTGCTAAATAATTATTGACAGATGTAAGTTGGTCACAATGTGCTTTGTATGCTTTCTTATGTACATCATTTGTGGTTTGATCAACCATATATGTATTTTGAGTGGTGTTTGCTTCCTATAATGACATCATATTTGTAATACAAACTTTAGTTGCGCAGAACATCTATCATTTGCAATACTTATATGTGCCTTTCTTTGATCGATCACATGTATGAATCCTTTGTGAGGCAATTTCTCACAAATAATTTACTACGACATTATTTTTATGCGTAATTCCTTTTCATCGATGGATATTTATGCAACAATCCTCAATTGTTTTCTGACTGCAATACATACTACTATACTCCTTGAATTCCTAATGGATAACATGTTGAATTTAAGGATTTTACTTAACCTCTTAGTTGTTAGAAATATGGGAAGCAATCATGTGTTGTTTTAAATGTAATTTCCTGAGGAGTTTTCTTAACCCATTGTTTTATGTGTGCAACATGTCTTTGATACTTAACATGACAACTTTATTTTTCTCTACATATGTACTTTCTATCAGTAACATATAAAATGGTTCCTTCAGGACGTCTCACTTTCTTTGAGAAATATTGAGCTTTATGTCCAAAACCATTGCATACATAACATCTTGCAGTATGGCAGTACGTTGATACATGGACAATGTAATTACATTTCAAACATTTTACTGTACTAAATTTATTTTTTTAACTAATATAATTTTCATACATAAATCCAACTCATTATGTAGGTATATCAAATTTCTTCTTATATGTATCTTATTGTTTCATAACAAATCCTTGATTACTGGTACAGATTTTGTCACTCATTCCTTCGTAACCAATACCTGTTTTATCTTCTAGAGACATGTTATTGCTCAACATTTCATCCAGGATTGTTGTACTATTGTTGAATTCTTCTTGATTTTCTGTGTCAAGACACATTTCTACTCTTCTTGGATTTGTGCAAACTGATATTCCATGTTTGAACTATCTTTGAATTTCCAAGGATTAGTTTTCTCTTTTTACATTAACCACTTCACTTTTCAATTGTGTAACCTATGTTTCCTTTTTTTGCAATTTGTTCTATTAGAAACTCATTTCTCCTTTTTGTTTCTTACAAAGATTCTTCCAGCACAAGCTTATTTTATTTGGTTCTATTGACCTTGTTCAATGCATAACACAATTGTCTCTCAAACTCTCTATCCTTATTGTTCAATTGTTTCTCGAATGCTTCTTGAATGACCTTGGAATCCTTGGTTTTTTCTTCTTATTTTTCTAATTGTTCCATTAGTGCATAATTGTTCCTCATTCAATGCACACCATAATTGTCTCCCAAGCTCTCTTTCCTTCTTGTTCAATTGTTTATTGAATTCTTCTTGAATGAACTTGGCATCCTTGGTTTGTTCTTCTGATTTTTCCAATTGTTCCTTTATTTCTTTGTTATTTCTTCTTGGCTTCTTTAATTCTTCCAATGCAATTATTATCTCTCCTTCCCAATAAATCTCTACACTTTCCTCATCTTTAGATTTGGATATTTCTTCTATACTACTTTATCCCTCTTCTGCTTCAAATTTTGAATCTAGCATATAAACTATATTGTAGGAACATTTTCTTACCCAATTACTCTCTGCACTTTTATCAATTTTGGAAATTTATTCTATACTACTTGATCTTTCTTTTGCTTCATATTTTCAAGATGACATGTAAATTCCATTTTCGGAACACTTCCTTAGTGTTTTTCATATGCTTTCATCTGTCCTTTTATCTAATAATCCTTCCTAGATAGATGAGTAGCAGGTGTCTCCATATTCTGAGTCTTCATCCAGAATAAATTCCATAAATATCACTTATCTTGAACTAACATGATTGTCATCTTGTTTTGATGAGTTGGTGTCCTCCTTGGAATATAGACTCTTCATTTTCTCATGAAACTTCTTTTTCTTCATCAACTCTGCTTTGCTGATATGCATTCCTTTGTTCTTGATAATCGAGTTCTTCGTCACTGTCACTATCTCTAATTTCCTTAAAAGGACAGTCGAAGGAAAAATGGCCTATTCTACCACATTTGAAGCACTTGATAGGAAATTTACCTTTATATTTTCCATGTCACCTCTTTATCTTTTTCACAAAAATTTGTTTCTTTTTTATCTAGTACATCAGCCTGATTTTTTTGTTCATGCTTGCTACATTTTTGTTTCTTTCTGGCTTTGAAGGAAGCTTATTTTCTAGTTGGATTCTCTTTTTCAATCCTCATTTTGTATACAGTGAGAATCCCAGGAATTTCATCCTTTGTTAGCTTTCCCATATTAGTTGTATCTTCTAGGACTAATACTTTTGATTTGAAACGAGGTGGCAAGGTTCTCAGTATTTTATGCACAATTGACTCTTCATCAATAGTTTCTCCAAGGCCTCTCATGGAATTTACAATCTCATCAAATCAAAGAAAGTAAGTTGCAACAACTTCTTATTCTTTCATTTATAGTGTTTCAAACTGCACTGAAAAAGTATTCAACTTAGCATTTGTTACTTTTTCATCTCTCTCATAGATGATTTTCAGCTTATCCCAAATCTTCTTGGTTGAAGTGTATTGCATAACCTTAGTAAATTTATCATCTGCCAATCCAAATAGTATTGTATTTATTGCTTTTGCACTGTGTTCATTTAGTCTTTTCTCCATTTTTTTTACTAGAGCTATTTTAGGAGTGTTGTAACCATTTTCAACTAACTTCCAGACGTCTACATTGAGTTATAGTAGATACGCCTCCATTCTTATTCTCTAAAAGGTATAATTTGAACCATCAAATCATGGTGTTGTATTGGTCGGTGATCCTTCCTACTTGTCCATTTATGCACAAAGCTTTACTTTACAATGATTAAACTATTATTGAAGACACCTGCTTCTATACCAATTGTTAGAATTCTTATATTTACTGATGGGGGGTAAATAAGTCAATAG
>LPNX010437326.1:443030-486827 GCA_001517045.1 Pseudotsuga menziesii | reverse complement strand
ATATATTCCAAGGAAAAAATTATTTTATTCATGTAGAATAGCTTTGACTGTCCTTGAAGAAATTACAAAAATATCCATGAGATATCATCCTTCATTTGGTCTTCAAAAGACTTCCTCTTTTCATAAGAGGCTTGAAAAAACACATTTACTAAAGTATGCCCTTCACTTCTATGTTCTTTGAATTCCTTCATGGTTGTGTTGTTGTAAAATTTTCTGTAAACACTAGAAAGTGTCTTTGTACTAACTATGCTATATTCATATCATAAAAATTTTCTGAAACAAAGCTATGGAATGTTCTGTATCCCTTTGTTTTCTTCCTCAACGATAGTTCTTGGGGCCAAAAGTAACACACTCTTCGAGAGATTATCATCCTCTTCATTAAGCTACCGATAAACATGAATAAAGGAAATAGATAAAAATATTTATATTTGACTTCTGATTAGTATATTAATATATATATTACATGAATGGAAGACACCAATATCCAAATTGTGAGCACTAACTCACTCAGACACCAACTTGATTACAAGCATCAAATTGTTGTTTACATGCACCAACCTGTAAGGACTTCTGTCATCTGTGCAAGCACCAAATTACTGACTTTAGGCACCAAACTAAATAGACAGCAGTCCCTTTTGCACAAGCTCTAACTCACAGTGTTCGGGAACTAACCTAATTGAAGACTAAGATATACTCTTTGAATTCTTCATATATGACTAAATGGAAGCACCAACTCTTGTTTGTATTTACCAGTTCCAACTAGAAGGAAGAACTAAATCCCTAATATATTTACCAGCACCAACAAGAAGGAAGCTACAACTCCCTTTCCTTTCCCTTTCCTGCCTCCCTAAAATAAATATGTGTATATAAAAAACTGAGATCTATGTTTACCTTATCTATGATTTGTAATTCTTATGATCTTTGACTACTCTAATCTGTATTTGCATCTTATCTTTATGTAATCTGCATCACAGCAATATGTGATCTGTGATAGTGTATACTATATCACTTATACGATTTGTGATCTTCTGATATTTGTGTTTATGTACTCTGCACTTTGTCACTTATGTGATATGCAACTTCTACTTCAATTCTTATGCGACCTGCATCACACTGTGTAATTTCTTGACACATCCTAGTACAGGATATCCTTCTAATTTGTGCACTAACTGATGTTCATGTTCATTGTTTTTGTGCAATCTGGCTCTGATGTATGAACCTCTTCTTATCAACAATCCATTGATACCCCGAGAATCAGAATCTTCCCAAGTCATCATATCTTCTCTATCTCATCTTCAAGCTTACTTCAATACTTCCATCTCTTGCTTACTTATACTCTTTATTTTTCAAGAGATGTGTCCACAAGTTGGGATTCCTTTTACTCAGTGATGCCCCATATTTCTTAGTTCTTGGTCAATCCAACCACCTTATTTTATCTTACATCGGTGTGCATCCTTTGATAATTCAACCTTGAGGGGTTTTGTGTATTTGCATCCATTGACTTGGTGATATTTGTGCACATGCACCATGTTTTGTTGGGATTTGTGCACTTCCTAAAATTCCACATTTCCCCTCTATGTAATTCTTCAAACTGGATTCACTTTTATAAATATCCATTTCCTAATGGATTCATACACTTTTATAAATTTCTTTAAACTAACTTCAAGCTATCCATCTCATATGTTTGACATCAATCCCATCTTGTTTGTTTTTGTATAAATCTTGTGTGTTTATTTTTTACATCAAACTTGTTCATTTATCCTTAGACATAAACCTTTTTGGTTTATTCTTTACATCAACCTTGCTGGTTTATCCTTTGACATCAATGAAAACACAAAGGTTCAAGAGCAATAGCAAGTTGATTGTGTAGGGCTATTTCTCCCAAAATCGCACAGTCTCTACAAAGGAACATGGCGGAAAATAGGGAATTTATTTGCATGGAGGAATCACATTCACGTGCATTTAGATATTAAATAATTATGATGGTGATGAAAGTGAAAGAATAATTGTTGAGCACTGAAGAATTCAACAATTCAACACATATTTGTATTTTAGACAGGATCCATTCAAGAGTCGGTTACTAACAATAAAATCAACACTTGACATACATTCATTTCCAAAAATACCTTGCAAGAAATAAAAGACAAATATTGTATAAGTTTTATATTATGCAATATGTCAAATACAAAATTTTTGAATGCATTGGATTAAAATAGTGAAGAATGCACAAACTTATACAATAAGGATGAATCTCCAATACAAATAAACTCAAAACTCTTATGTTGCATCAGATAACCCTCACGGATCCTGAGGACTCGTAACACAGACCCTACTTCTCTCCCTAATATTCCATCCCCTTGGGTTGGTTTCCACCCTGATTTTTATAGATTCCACCTCCTCCCATCTGATTCTCACAGTCAATGCCTTAGGAAATCAATGATCTTGTCTTCCTCTTTCCCAAGTTGTTAATACTTCAATCACCTTCTTCAATGATACATTTATGATTTGGATACTTTCGGCTACTAATCAGATAACCCCTATACTTATTTACATTTCTCTATACAATCAAAGCTTATTTTTGTATTTATTTGAGGGGACATATTTTGTCTCAGCCATATCTGATCGTGTAGCATATTGAATACATATTGGTTCCAAACTATAAATGAGGTAGCCCAAAAACTAAAATGGTTTAACATATAACGGTGATTAAATGATTTGTGTGACTAGCAAAGGCCATGTCTGAAAATATTGAACATAAGTCTTCAAGACTAATATCAGAACAAGGCCTCTACAACTGTTTTGAATCATTTGTGAAATAGTTGGATGAAATAAGCATGACATCATCACTAACATCATGGTAGTCATATGGACACATGGTGTGCTTTGGTTAATTTATTTAGTTCTTATCTATCGATTTGAGGTCCTACTAGCCAAACTTTGAGTTCCATATGTTATTTTTTCAAAGTTAATTTAATTAGGGTCTTTATCTAAAATAATAACAAGCACAACAATACATCAAAGATACTTGAGATACATAAGACACAAATATTTTCATCGAGAAAACCATAAAGGAGAAAACCGTGCAAACTTCCTCGGAATAGTTCTATCACAAAGAAAAGATGAAAAGATATAATAACCCAAGAACAATATGTCTGTAGGAGCTCTATATCCCTCCCCTTCCTCTCTCTCCTAAGGATCGCATGAGAGAGTAAGTGAAGTGTGTGACAAATGAGGAGAGTGCCTCCCTATTTATATTCTTCCATTGAGTTGTTAACTCAACCACTAGGTCAGTCAGGTTACCTTTGGGGCCGACCTACCTAAGAATACTCAAAATTTTACTTTATTTAACCTGGGGAATATTTCCCTGACTTACAATGGAGGATTTACCTCAGTAACCATACACAATGATGACATCCCAAAGGAGGAACACACATCCTTGATGGGGGTACAACAATATACAATAATAATATACATCAGAATATCTTCTGAAGTTACAATTACAACAACACTCCCTCTTAACTAGGAAGGTATTCTCTCACCACCGTCATCAACACATCTAGTCATTGTCATTGAGGCAGCATCATCGTTGTTTCCATTATCCTCATCTTATCCAATATATCGCATCTATCCATCATAGGATTTCTATGGATCCATCCCTTTTTCATGTTGGATGTAGGCCTAGACCTCATCCATATATTCATCATATCCATGAGTAAGCCATCACGTAGGTATAGACTAGGACTGTGCTTTACATTTCCATTGCAATAACTTTTGTCTCCTACTGTCTTCTCGTCGTATCAAATCATCGTGTAGGTACAACCCATAACCTTTTTTACATTGCCACTACAATAACCTGTGCTTCCTACCATCATCTCATCGTCATCGCGTAGGTACATTCCAGGATCTTCTTGACATTTCCACGACAATAACCTGTGTTTCCTACCTTTATATTTTTATATCTAGATCATCTATTTTTCCCTGCACAAAACAAAACAACACAGATCACAGAACAGATGCATACCACCTTCATTCTGTCATCATAGGAACATGTCAGGATGTCACCAAGACAATCCTGCATCTACCATTATGTGAGAACCTTCTAGGAGAACGCTTTGTGCATTACATCTCTCCATGCTTAACTTGCATTCTACCAATATAGGAGAACCTCCTAGGTGTACCTCACGTGCTTCGTGACCTTATCATATCAACATGGGAACACACACATATATAGATATATATGTAAGGACTTATTATGAACAAACAAGCTGCGACATCAGTACTTTTACGTTCTAGGTCAACCTCAAGGACTTATTACATTTGAACAACCTGTGTCCAGGATATTTTTCATTCAGACAACCTTCAGGGAGTATTACATTTGAGTAACCTATGTACCACGTGAGGTCTCCTTTTACCCTTGGATAACCCATAGGACTTATTACATCTGAATAACCTGCATACCACTCCAGGACTCATGTTTACATTTGAATAACATGTCTCAAGACTGATTATGTGTGAGTAACCTGTGTATCACGACAGGACTCGTATTTACACTCAAACAACCTACAATACTGATTATGTTCGAGCATCCTGATTCCCAGGGATTTTTCCCAATCAAACAAACTTTCTCATTTCCCGTGTGAGATATCATGCATATGCATCTTCTGGTCTCTCGCTATTCTCGTATAAAAACATATCAGGACCGATTATGTCCAAGGATAACCTGCAAGATTTGTTAGGATTGATTACATCTAAGGACAACCTACAGGACTGATTACATATGAGCAACCTACAATATTCTCCAGGGTTTTACACTCATACAAGCCATCTCTCTAGCCATTCTAGATTTCATCACTCCCTCTTTCGATAGGTCTCATTCTGGATCTCACCAAGTATTTCTCTAAAGTACTCAAACTCCACTTTGGTTATTTCTAGCATATAATCATTTCAGGACTAATAATTTCCAAGGATAACTAAGGATCTTTTCCACTCAGGTAACCTATGTCTCCAGCTATGATAGAATTTATCACTCCCTCTTTCGAGGGGCCTCGATCTGGATCACATACTAGAGCTTCACTGCTCCTCTCTACATCATACAAAAATGTAAATTAGATCAATCAAATTAGATAGTAGCTTTAAAAAACATACTACCTCAGAACTATCCAAGCAAGTAACAACATATTTTTCCTCGACTATACTCAGCGCCATGCAGGATTTCATCCTACGAAACTAGTAGATCATATTGGATCTAAAACTGAAGAAGAAACCCAAGGTGTTCTTCCTCTCAGTGGTGTTTATTTCCCAATTTGAATCAACATGATCGTGCAAGTTAGTCTTTTGATTCATATCATACTTGATCCCATACTCAATTGTATCCTTTAGGTACCTCACTACATGCTTTGCAGCAACCAGGTTAACATTTCTCGGATCCATTAGTAACTGGCTCAAGGTGTTCATAGAAAAGCATATTTATGGTCTCATATTTGTCAGATACATCAATGATCCAAACATCTGACGATACATCGTGGCATCAACTGACTTTTATGAAGTATCACACAGAAGATTCAAGTTCAATTCCATAGGTGTGGCTATCTCCTTGTGGTCCGGCATTCTGAATTTCTTCAGAATCTCCACTGCATACTTTCCTTGACCAAGGAAAATACCATCTGCATTTGACCACGCCTCCATTCCTAAGAAGTAGTGCATAATCCCTAGGTATTTCATCTCAAACTCAGTGGAAAGTATCCTCCTTGCATATTTAATGAGTATGTCCTCTCTTGTCAAGAATAGGTCATCAACATATAGCAGGAGCATCATTGGTCTTCCACCTTCAAACTTGAAGTAAAGGTTGGAATCCACTTTACTCTCATTAAATCCTAGTCCCATCAGTAAGTTGTCCATCATGTTGTACCATGTCGAACTTGAGGATCTTCTACAGTCACTCCCTTTGAAGTGAAGCATCATTCTTTCTTTGTACTCTATATGTTGAAACATCCTGTACTCAGGTGACAGGTAGCTTCCTCTGCTACTAATATTATATGTATCCATCTAAGGTCACTGGATACCAAGATCCTTTATCTTTAACTTTGTTGAAAAGTTCCTCTTGCACCCATTTGTGATATTGTCGTCCTCTATAGGCTTTCATCCTCACCCTTGTAGGAAAGGTTAAGATATTCATCACTCTAGGTGGTCTTCAAGCTCTTCATGTAACTATATGTGCTATCCCATGGGTGCCTTCTGAGATTGTATATGGCCTTGTTTAATTTGCACAGATGAGTCTTCATGTCATGTGTCTCAACTCCCACTGGTTGTTCTTCATACACTTCCATCTCAACTACACCATTCAAGAGTGTTGTCTTGATATCCAACTGGTCTATCTCCCATATCATACATACACGTATGGATCTAATGGAAGTGTACCTTGCAACTAGTGAAAATGTCTCTTCATAGTCTATTCCTTCTTTCTGTAAGAATCCTTGTGCTGTGAATCTCTCCTTGTATCCCTTGATGATACCATATGGTGCATGCTATATCCTGTAGATCCATATGGAAGACACTATGGACTTCCCTTCACGTCTCAAAACCACATCCTAGACATCATTCCCTTTGATCAACTAGTACTCTTTGATCAAATTCTCCTTCCATTTCTTCTTGGATACTTATTGGTAGCTGGAAGGATCTGCATCAATGATGTCACTCAACTGTGTCACATAACTAGAGTGTGTCTAAGGCCTCTTGCTTTCTTTGGAAGTCTTGACATACTATTCTTCATCTTGGATGATTTCTCGTGCCCAATATGGTCTTCATCTATTAAGGCATTAGAGGAAATTTTAACTCAAAATGGGCCTTTTAACTCTAATTCAAATTCCATATCATCGTGTGTTAGGCAATGAAATTGCTTTAAATTTGAAATACTGTATACGTTTTTTTAGGTATTTCTTGTTTTTGGGGTAGAGGGGTTCATTAAAAGTATATCGATTGAGTACTCATTGGATGCATAATTTAATTCTTTGCTTGAGGAATCTTCTCTTTCTTATTTTAATCGTGAGAGCTTGATATTCAGTTTCTCCCATATTCTTGTCTCTTGTTATTAGTCGAGCTTCTTCTTGTGTGCACTCTTCCTAGATTCTACTGAAGTTAATAAACTTCCTTCAAGCACACATTCCTTGAATGAATGAGGCCATTCAAGGTGATTATAACAATATCTTCTTCTTCTTCGACTACTTTGTCACAGCATCGAATACTTCCTTTGTTGTCTTCAAGGATGACACATAAGGGATGAGATGATCCTTAATAGAATTTGCAATGATTCTCTTATCTCTATCCTTAGCCTCATTCTCCCTCGGGCTCTTAGAACTTCCTTACTGATATATTCATCCAAGTCATCTTCTTCAAGGATCAACGAGGTCCTATACTTCCATGCTCGGAAGTTTTCAACTTCAGAAAGCCTGTCATCAAGCTGGGTGTGATGAGTCATTTTGAAATAAGAACCTCAAATGGAAATAGCAAAAATTTCTATCTTACAGATTTGAGGTGTCCAACCAGGTTTCGGAGCTTACTGATCTAGGGTTTGTTAGAGAAACCCTAATTTTCTGAAATTGGAATTTCAAACTTAATATTGGATAGAAATATGCACTTGCTCAAGGCGATTTCTCTAATGTACTCTTTTTCTGAAAACAATTGTGGGAAGCTCCCATAATAGGAAGCCCTAGTTTCTCCAATTTATTCTGTAGAATTGTTTGATATTGCTTCTATTTTATCTCTGAAGTTTTTTGTTCTTTTAGTCTGAAACTTCGTCCTGAGATATCCCAATATGTATTCTTTCCAACCCCACATGTTATATCATAATTGGATTCTCCAAGTGGGACTTATGTTGAGTTTCCCAAGGTGACTATTTTGGGTATTATTCAGCATAGCAAACTTGGACAAACTTCCATGTGTCATTGCTTCACATTCAGGGTCTAAAAAGAGGACTAGAGAAACTATAGCCTGTTTCCCTCCTACAACATCTTTCTAAATTTCATTTGGACCTTCCTAGACCGAGGTATAGCAATTCTCCCTAGGTCGCATGTTTATGACTGTATTCTAAAGGAGGTTGGAACCCTGATTTGTAGGAATCATATCTCCTGAAGAATAGCAAATATGAGGTTGAAACTTTCACACAAGGTACACCAGTACTTCATATTCAGCATGTAAAAGTTTCGGATCCTGAATCTTCTTCAATACATAGATATAGTGAAAGTTCCAAGATGACTAGGTTTAGTCTTCTAGGGTTTTCAGGCATGAAACCCTAATTTTTGGTAGCTTCCATTGTAGCTGTATTTTGATTGCACAATTCCTTTTTTCAGCATGGATTTGATACCATGTTAGTTGTTATTAGTTAATTTACTTAGGACCTTTATCTGAAAGAATAAAAATTACATCAATACATCAAAGATACACAAGATACAGAAGACACTAATATTTTCATCAAGAAAACCATAAAGGAGAAAACCCTACAAACTTCCTCATAATAGTTTCATCACAAAGACAAGATGAAAATATATAATAACCCAAGAAAAATATGTTTGTAGCAGATCTTTGTCCCTCCTCTTCCTCTCTCTCCTAAGGCACACATGAGAGAGCAAGTGAAGTGTGTGACAAGTGAGGAGGGAGCCTCCTTATTTATATTCTTCTGTTGAGTTGTTAACTCAACCACTAGGTTGTTTAGGTTACCTTTGGGGCCAACCTACCTAAGAATACTCATAAATAAATTTTACTTTATTTAACCTGGGTACTATTTCCCCGACTTACAACGGAGGATTTACCTCAATGAACATACACAATGATGACATCCCCTAACGAGGAACACACATCCTTGATGGGAGTAAAACAATATACAATAGTAATATACATCATAATATCTTCTGAAGTTACGCTTACAACAAAACCATAGTCTAAATTCCACATCTCCCTAGTCAGGGCTCTGAATCCCTTTCTTAGGTCTCTGAAATTGGCATGAACTTATATCTTTACCCAAATTATCTCCCGAGATTTTAGACCTGAGATATCCTTATGCACCAATTAATGACTTTTATACATCTGCTACTATGGATGGGAACTTCAAGAGAACTATTTTTATAGACCAACATTTTTGACCTGAGGTTTCATACCTAGATTCATTCTTCATGCCATCTCATAAATTGGTGGGCCTGCAAAATCGGGTTAAAAACTCCGATAGATTCATTTTATGGGTCCAATGTTTTTATATTTTGATTTTGATGCAGTCACCTCGGCATAGAAATATCGAAACAACACATATATATTTGTGACACTTATGCCCAAGGTTTTACTAGTTGACCTGAGTCCCACCACCTCGAGTGAAAAAACTTTGGAATCAAAATATTACATCTCCATTTGAGAACTTTGAATTTTTTTCCTCGATATTTCAACTCTAATTATTTCTCTATCACATATCTAAATGCATTTGGATGGTTGGATCAGGATCACTCGATCCCAACTTAGATTCTCCTTCCCTTAAATTTGAACTCGATGAACAAAGGATGTTTTCTACCATAAGCTCTGTAGCTACAACTACTTTACCTTCATTAACACTAGGGAAAAAACCCCTGGTCTTAGAAACTTCATGACTACTCTGGTAGTGTGTATTTTGGTACAAATATCTGCTCCAATGGGGACAATAGGCCCTTGTTGTATGTTGAGACTGTAACTCTAATGCATGTCCATCAGGCTATGGGATCATACCCACTTTATTGTTTCCCACCTTTGTTCCAAAATAACTTTGTGCAAAAATCCTAAAGGATGTCCTCAAAACAACAAATTGAACTAAAAGTAACATGAAAAGACAATTGTTGAAAATTCTAAACTATCTACTATGTACATTTACAAACCTTTGCTTGCTTCAAAACTACCATAAATTTTTGAAAAACTTTCCATTGACAAGAATCCCAAGAAATTCTCCATCAAGATACTTTAGGATGAAAGTTATATTATTGTCCTGTACTTTGAATATTTGAAAAGAACATAGCCAAAGGCTATCAAATTTTCCAAGCTTTCCTTTTTCCTCTCTATGGCATCCCACTGAGAACAACATCTCCTAGAAAGAAGTTTCATTCCTTTGTATGTTTATCAAAAGACTATTTCATATTGGTACGATACTTATGCAACTTCAAACCCACATGTTCCTTAATATCCCACATATCTATTAGTTGATTTAATATCCTCTGGCTTAACATCTGGCTCTTCCACTTCATTTTGTAGTAACGTCATGATTGATAACCCCAATTGTATGGGAAATATGGAATCTACTCCATATATCAGCTCGAAATGTGAAGTTCCAATTGATCTCTTGGTCTAGATTATATCTTCCCATGATGCATATATCAAAGGAGAAACCCAAGCCTTTTTGTTTTGTGTAAATGTCCTTTTAATGATTTTAATTAAGTTTTTATTTGATGACTCATCCAAACTATTACCCTGTGGGTAATATAATGTAGAATGCACCAACTGTATGTTGTAATCCTGAAAAAAATCCAACATTTTGTAGGACATGATGGCTTGAGCATTCTTTGTGACAATATTTCTTGGGAATCCAAACTTTGACAATATATTTTATTCAATGAATCTAATGATTACATTCTCATCGACCTTTCTACATGGAATTCTTTTTAGCCATTTCATAAAATAATTTGTTGCTATTAAAATCTATTAGATTTTGACAGGAAGATCTTGGGACAAAAATGGTCTCCACATAGATTGCACAAGAGAAATAAGAGAAGAATGATTCAATAACAATATGATAAATCTTCCATTAATGATTATTCACATTATGGTTGAATATATAATACAACATTAATGAATAATTCGAATACCTACACAGGTAGTTGAATCTACCAACCTAGACTGACTCTAAAGCTAACTAGGAGTTCGAAAATCACCATTATAGCTAACTAGTGCAACTGTAGATCACTAAAATAGTTAATAACCAGTTACAATCAGATAATTGAAGGGGTAGGTGAACAAAGGAACTTATATTCCCATGAACATGCAAATTGGCGCTATAGACACTGGAAGTGATCTAATTGATGGGGATCAAAGTTTAACTAAGGATAATTGATGACCTACTGGAGTCAACTATTGGTGGCACTCCAAGTGGGTTCCTATAAAATAGGGATTGATCCTTGGAGCTCCAAAATGCATGCATATAGGTGCAGTAAGTGGCATATATCCACTAATTATGTCCCCATGCACTGGTTAAGTGATATTGAGACCTCCTAAGCTAGGGAAATTAATCAAATAGATTTTTATGTGGTCAAAGGAGACAAAGGGAGGATTAATAATAATCCTAACACCCCCCTTTAATCCTAACTTTGGACTACCTGGGACCTGGTAACTAATACCAAAGGTCACCCATTACAATCTCAATGTAAAATTTATTTGTGCATGGAAAATGAGGGAAAAGGAAAAACCGCATGGGGAAAATCCTTCCTCAAAAATGGACATGGCATGGAATTTAAATGAATATATTCACTTTTTCTTGTTATTCACTTGAATAAGCTAGTTGTACTGCTTCTTGGTGAAAAACTTTGGAGAGTTTTTGTAGATGCCTTGATCACGTATCAGTTTTTCAATGTTGTGTAGACAAAAAGAATTAGGAGAAGCCCCTTGTAGCTCATCTTCTAGTGATGAAAGAGCATCATATGAATGCTTATTGATGTGACAACATAAAATATCATATCTGAACATAAAATCAGATATGGAAAAGATATATCTACAATCATCTCCTAACCAAAGAACATCAATGAAATCAGCAGGCTCAATTTCTAGTGTAGTTGCATAATGGTGAACCCGATCATGAACCTTCTTGCCAAACTAACGTGAAAAAATTATAATAATATAATAGATATTATAAGGATTTGATATATCATAAATTAAGTCATATGTAGCAGCAAGCAACCAAGGTATAGTGGCTCCAAAATCCTGTTGAGTCACGGTAGAAAAACTAGGTGCAACTAGTCTACATTGACAATTGGGCAAATATGGTGAGCATAAGGATATAAAATTTGACCTAATAAAGGTTATATAAAACATAAATGTTTGTAACATCATCTCACATATAGAAAATTATATGGAAAACCAACCAATGACAAAACAAAACAAAAAAAAAGACATGATAACAACTTTCACCAGTGATACAGTATAGTAAACCATAAAATTTTATAGTTTACCAACTGATGAATTTGAGAGTTGTAGGGTATTATGAGTACCAAATGGATAGGATAGAGGTGTCATAACCTGAATATCATCCTGAAAATCATATAAAGAATAATATGAATGGATTTTGAAGGATTCAGATGAAGACAAGTCAGAAACTAGTGGTAAAAAACTATTATTGATAGGAGATGGCTCTGGGAGACTGATAGGTATTTTTTCAAGGGGAGGAAAAAATATTTCTGATTCTGATATATCAGAATGAGTATAAAAATTGTATTCATTAGAAACATACTTTATTCTAGCAACCAAAGCATGGCAATCATTACCTTTGAGTTGCGTAGTGTTACAGTCCCCCTGAGGATCAACAAAAATTTTCCCTTCTTGCAAAATCTAGAACATCAATGATGTTTCTTTCAAGAAAATGACTAATGATATTGATTTTCTTATATAGCAAGAATTTCAATTGTGAGAAGGTTTTCAACAATAGTTACACTTTGATCTTCCTTTCTTGTTTCCCTTCTTCTTGGAATTCGATCCTTCATCAGTAGAGTTAGAACCTTCATCTTGAGAGTCTGACATTGGCTTTTTCTCCTTCACTTTTAGCTTTCCTTTGGACTTGAGATACTTGCTTCCAAGAGCAGAAAGAACATGATCCTTTGAATTTTTTAGAGTCCCCATTTGAATTAACTTGATCTTCTCTTGAGTGATAGAATCTATGAATGCATCCAAGGATGGCATCCTCCAATTTCGAATTGCAAGCTTAGTAGCATAGGAATGTTGACACAAAAACTAAGTATTCCAGACCCAGCTTCGATAGAATGGAGAGGACTAACTAGTCTTCTTTCTTCACAATCCCACACTACTTGAGAAAAATCACTAGTGACTTAAACTTGGTGATGAATTCCTCAATGGTTTCTAATCCACTCGGTCTCAATGAGATCAACTCACTCTCCAATTGATGTCCTCTAAGGTCATCTTGCTTTCCGAAGAGGGATTCAAGTTTGATCCACACTTCATTAGGGTATGTTAAGCCATAAAGAAGGAAAAGAATTTCTGGAGAGAGAGAGAGAGAGAGAAAGAAATCCATAATCTTCATCCTTCCTATTATGCCACCTTGCTTTCTCAACAACTGCATTTGGCTCGATTTCTAAGGCCATAATAACTCTATACATACCTTTGTTGTGCAATAGTATCTCAATCTTGTATTTACATTCATGATAATTGAAGGAATTCAAGGTTAATATGTTATATAGATCCATGCTATGTTGTTGCACTTCTGGTGAGAGAACTGAATACCTGCCAAAAACTAGAAAGAATTTTTTTGTAAGATGAATCAACCTCTATTTTGACAATGAGAACATTTTCAGATTATGTCACACCTGTAGAGACTTCTCTAGACATAATCTAGATTTAGCAAGGAAAATATTGCAGGATTTACATAGATACTCAACTGCTTTTGGTGCATCAATGGAAATACCTAAGAAAGATTCGAATAGCCTAACCAGGATCTGGTACCATATTAGATTCTTATAGTCAGATCTTGTGACAAAAATGGTGTTCACATAGATTGCATAAGAGGATAATGATTGAAGAACAATATGAGAATTCTTGCATTAATTATTATTCACATTATGGGTGAATATATAATACAACATCAATGAATAATTTGAATACCTACACAGGTAGTTGAATATACCAACCTAGACTGACTCTAGAGCTAACTAGGAGTGGGAAAATCACCACTATAGATAACTAATGCAACTGCAGATCACTAAAATAGTTAATAACCAGTTACAATTAGTTAACTAAAAGGGGTAGGTGAACAAAGGCACCTATATTCCCATAAATCATGCAAACTAGCACTAGAGACACTGGAAGTGATCTAACTGATGGGGATCAGAGTTTAACTAAGGATAATTGATGATCTACTGGAGTCAATTGTTGGACACTACTGGTGGCACTCTAAGTGGACTCCTATAAAATAGGGATTGATCCCTGGAGCTCCAAAATGCATTCATATAGGTGTAGTAAGTGGCATATATCCACTATTTATGTCCCACATGCAATGGTTAAGTGATGATACCTACTAAGATTGGGAAATTAATCAAATAGGATTTTATGTGGTCAAAGGAGACAACCTGAGGATTAATAATAATCCTCAAAAAATCCACATGTTTTGTCCACTTGAATTTGGATGAATTTTCCCATGAAATCCAATCCCCGCTATTGGAATGGTGCATCAACTTTCACAGGTTTGAGTGGGAGGGAAATTAGTTTTTTCTTCCCTACAAACATTTGACATTATGAACAAGCTCTAATACTGCATTTGTGCCTTTTAATAAGTTGGGACAGTAATACCATGATCTGATAATCTTATATGTAGTAGTTCTCCATGAATAGTAACCCACACAAACTCCTTTATGTGGATTTAAAATTATTCCCTAGGTTTCTTCCTCTGTCATGCAATTAAGTAGAATTCCTCCTGGGTGTTTTTAGAACATATTTTCATTTATAATGCAAAACTTAATTGTTTTGAACTTGAGGGATCTAACCTTTGTATTCTCAAGATGTGGAGGGGGTTGTAAGTGTTGTAAGAAGTATATGATATCTTTATACCAACTAGACTTAGAAAATTTAAGAAACACCTATAATGAGGGTTCTTTTGGATTCCTCCTAACTAGACTATTCAAGGAAGGTCCTTGTGGATTCCTCCTTGCTTTTTTTCAAATAGTGTCATGACTAGGGCTATCATATTCTTTTCCAATGCTTCACAATTTGACTCGACTAGCAATTTAGCTAATTAGCTCTACCCCTTCACAAACTTGGTGATATTTATATCTAAATAATATTCTTGTATTTTGGCAATACATTTTCCCTCTTACCCTCACTGTCATGTTGAGTCAGGATATCTTTCACAGCAGTTAAGGGCAGAAAAACAATCACCTTTTATTGTAGCACATACTCCCTAAATTATTTTTGATATTTCACCATAGCATATGTTTGCTTCTCCATTTTGTAATACTTAACTCCAACATCACTCAATGGCTTGTTGAATAATGTTATAGGTTGTCCATGCCCATGTTCATTTTTCTATAATAGGACTATAGTCAAAGTATGTTGTGATGCAAAAGAGAAAACAAGGAATTCTTTTGAATAATCTAGGCTTATTAAAATTGAGGCTCTTCCAAGTGCATATTTGATTTTCTAAAACGAACACCTAGAATCTTCTTTCCATTTAATTGAAATGGAATTCCTTAGCATGTCAGTGATGGGTATGACAGTCTTCACAAAATTTAGGATGAATCTTCTCAAACAATTAATATTTCCTAGAAAATATTGAATTTATTTCTTTCTTTTGGGTATGTCAATATTTTGGATTGTTTCCACCCTCTAGGATCAATCTTCACACAATCCTTGGAAACAATGTGACCTAACAACTTCCCTTCCTCCATAGAAAAATAGGACTTCTTTGGATTTAGAGACAGACCAAAATTTTTGCATTTAACAAAATTTTGTCTTAAATGTTTGATATGATCATCATCACTCCTTGAAAACATGGTCATGTCATCCAGGTAAATGACAATGAATATATCCTTTTCTCCCATGAATGTTATGTCCGTAGTTGTCTGAAATGTTTCCTCGGCATTGATTAACCCAAATGGCAATTTGTTATAAATAATCGTTCCCCATGTAGTAGTGAATGTAGTTTTCTCCTTGTCCTTAGTGTACAAATCCAACTGGTTGTATCCTAAGGTGTAACACCCTGGTTTTGACCCTGTTTGCATTAAATGTATATGATGTATATATTGTAATTAATCATGGTGTGGAACTACAAGAAAAATCCCCACCATATATTTAACTGTTGGTGGTGGAGCCTAATCTTCCAGATCCAAAGATATTATTCAGATGTGATTGTAAACTAGGAGTATTGTACACTCATTCCCCCTGCCTTGGGATGTGTGTTGGCCAACAGTATTGCGGACCCATGGTATTGGGTTAACCCTAGAATTTTTCCATTGTATTTCCCCTATAAAAAAGAGCATTGTAAATCAACTGGTTATGGTATTGTATTGTATTGGAAGAGAGACTGTGAGAGCGTGAAGAGGAAGTGCAGCGGTTTTGTTGCAGGGTGTATCCCTTCATATTTCTGGACTGTAATAAAAGGACTGGAAAATTTTTGTGGACGTAGCCCATCGTTTGGGTGAAACACGTTATATATGTGTCTCTCTGTAATGTTTTCATGTGTTTTTCATCTTGTTTATTGATTTAATTGTATATCTGTTATTGCTCTGCGGTCCTGTTTTCTAACAATTGGTATCAAAGCCAAAAGGTCTATTTGGTTGGTAAACTCGCAGGAAAGAAGGGTTCCTAGTTCGAGTGGGATCAATGGCAGAAGAAGGAAATTTTAGGGTCGAGAAATTTAACGGCCAAAACTATCAGTTATGGAAGATGCAAATGGAGGACTAATCTGTACCAAAAGGATCTGTACCTGTCGTTGGGTGGAAAATCAAAACAGTCGGCGGCTATGAAGGATGAAGAATGGGAGGTTCTTGACAGAAAGGCATTAGGAACAATACGGCTGTGCCTAGCTTCGTCGGTGGCCTTCAATATTTCAATAGAAAAAACAACAGAGGGTGTGATGAGCGCATTGAGTAAGCTCTACAAAAAACCCTTGGCTTCTAACAAGGTATTTTTAATGAAGCGTTTATTTAATATGAAGATGTCGTAAGGTGGATCTGTTGCTAACCATTTAAATGAGTTTAATACACTTACCAGTCAGTTAAGTTCTATAAAAGTGAACTTTGATGATGAGGTTAGGGGTCTTCTAATCTTGTACTCATTGCCAAAAAGTTGGAATAGCTTGGTCATGGCTGTAAGTAACTCTGTCCCTAGTTCAAACACTCTTAAGTTTGATGATGTTGTTGGTGTTATTCTTAGTGAGGAAATGCGAAGAAAAATCATAGGTGAGACATATGGTAATGCGTTGACCATGGAGAGCCGGGGGAGAAAAAACAAGAGATGAAGGAGCCCAAGAAATCGCAGCAAGTCTAAAAAGGGAAGATCCAAGTCCAGATTCGGAAAAATAGAGTGTTGGAACTATGGTAAGAAAGGACACCTAAAGAAAGACTATAGAGCACCAAAGAAGAAAGGTGAGAGGCAGCAAGAGACTACCCAGGAAGCTAATGTAGCAGGTGATGTGTTACAAGATGCTTTGATTCTTGTAGATTCAGGGGCTTCATGTCATGCTACACCCCATACGAAATTCTTTTATGATTATGTTCAATGTGATTTTGGGCATGTGTTATTGGGGGGTGATGAACCATGTAAAATTGTTGGAAAGGGTAAGGTACGAATTAAGCTAAATAATGGAAATTACTAGTTGCTAAAGGATGTAAGGCACATTCCTGCTATGAAAAGAAATCTGATCTCAATAGGGCAGTTGGGAGATGGCGGTTGTTTGTCTACGTTTGGAGAAACATGGTGGAAGGTCACTAAAGGATCAATGGTAATTGTAAAAGGAGATAGGATAGGTACATTATATTTATGTCCTCATAATACTAATTATTTTATTTCTGTAGCTTCCACAGAAACAAGTGCAGCGTTGTGGCATCATAGGCTTGGCCACATGAGTGAGAAGGGGATGTAGATTCTCCACTCAAGGAAACTGCTTCCAAATCTGAAGCAGGTAAGTTTGGAATTTTGAGAGAACTGTGTTTATGGAAAATAGAATAGAGTTATATTTCTCAGGGTTGGGAAACAAAAGAAGAGTGAAAAGTTAGATCTTGTCCATATAGATGTATGGGGACCATATCAGGTACAATCTCTTGGTGGCTCTCATTATTATGTTACTTTTATTGATGATGCAACTAGAAAAACTTGGGTTTATTGCATTAGATAGAAATCTGATGTGTTTGACACTTTTAAGAAGTGGAAAGCTTTGACTGAGAATGAGACAGGAAAAAGGTTGAAATGTCTCAGATCTGATAATGGAGGCGAGTACTGCAGCAAGGAGTTTGACAGTTACTGTTCACACAATGGGATTCACAGAGAGAAGAGAGTCCCTAGAACACCCCAAGAAAATGGTGTGTCAGAAAGGATGAACAGAACAATCATGGAGCGTGCAAGGTGTATGAGATTGCATGCATGGTTGCCCTTACAGTTTTGGGCTGATGCTGTAAACACTGTTGTTTATTTAATAAACAGAGGGCCTTCAAGTGCTTTGGATGTGGCATTCCAGAGGAGGCATGGATAGGTAAACAGGTAAAATACTCATTTCTAAGAACTTTTGGTTGTGAAGCATTTGTCCATATTGATAAAGATGATAGAACAAAGCTTGAGGCTAAATCCAAGAAATGTACCTTTATTGGATACGGGGTTGATGATTTTGGTTATCACTTATGGGATCTTAAAAATTGCAAAATCATTAGGAGTAGATATGTAGTATTTAATAAAAAGGTCATGTACAAAGATCAATTGCAAGGAAAGAAAGAAGAAAAGGAAAACACGGAGTACACAATGCTTGATGAAATCAAAGAAAATGAAGTTCCAAAAGCACCAGAAAATCAAGAGCAGCAGCAGGTACCTGAAACTCCTGCAACTGTAAGAAAGTCTACCAGGTTAAGTAGACCCCCTGAATGATTCTCTCCTTTACTGTATTATTTATTGATGACTGATTCTAGTGAACCAGAATGTTTTGAAGAAGTAATGCAGGTAGAAACTAGAAAGAAGTGGGAGCAAGGCATGGATGAGGAGATGGACTCATTGGTAAGAAACCAGACTTGGGATCTGGTTGAGTTTCCTGCAGAATAAATGGGTTTAAAAGTTGAAGGAAGAAGATGGAGGAAAGAAGCGATACAAGGCTATACTTGTTGTAAAGGGGTTTGCACAAAAGAAAGGTATAGATTTTGATGAAATATTTTCTCATGTTGTTAAAATGACTTCAATTAGAACTATTTTAAGTCTAGTGGAAGTAGAAGATTTGCATCTTGAACAATTAGATGTAAAAATGGCCTTTCTCCATGGGGATTTGGAGGAAGAGATTTATATCCAGCAGCCACAAGGGTATGAGGTCAAAGGGAAGGAGAATTTGGTTTGCAGGTTGAAGAAGAGCTTGTATGGCCTGAAGCAAGCTCCAAGGTAGTGGTATTTAAAATTTGATAAGTTTATGACAAAATAAGGTTATGATAGATGTCATTCTGACCACTGTGTTTATTTCAAGAGGCTAGATAACGGAAGATGTATTATCTTGTTATTGTATGTGGATGGCATGCTTGTTGCAGGGTCTAACATGCAAGATATAAATGTGCTCAAAATAAAACTAGCTAAATCATTTGCGATGAAGGATTTGGGTGTTGCAAAGCAAATCCTTGGTATGAGAATAACAAGAGATAGGAAAAATCGCAAATTGACATTGTCTCAAGGTGAGTACATAGAAAAGGTGTTACAGAGGTTCAAACTAAGTAAGCATATGTGTCCAAAGACATAGGAAGTTAAGGTGTTCAAACTAAGTAAGCATATGTGTCCAAAGACATAGGAAGAGATAGATTACATGTCCAAGATTCCCTATTCATCAGCAGTTGGGAGCTTGATGTATGCCATGGTGTGCACAAGACCAGATATTGCACATGCAATGGGAGTTGTGAGCAGGTATATGAATAATCCAGGTAAAGAGCATTGGAAAGCAGGACAGTGGATTCTTAGGTATTTGAGAGGTACCACTTCTCATGCATTATGTTTTGGAGGTTCAGACACTGTTCTACAGGGATATGTTGATGCAGATATGGCCGGTGATAAAGACAGCAAGAGGAGCACCACATGGTATGTGTTCACTGTAGGTGGAACAGTAGTAAGTTGTATTTCAAAACTGCAACAAGTTGTTTCACTTTCAACAACGGAAGCAGAGTATGTTGCTGCTACAGAGGCTAGTAAGGAGATGATTTGGTTGCAGAGGTTCATGGAGGAATTGGGTAAGAAACGGGAGAATAGTAGGCTGTACAGTGATAACCAGAGTGCCATTCATCTTGCAAAGAACTCAGCCTTTCATTTGAGGACAAAACATATACAACTCAAGTACCACTTCATAAGATCTGTTCTAGATGAAGAACTGTTAAAACTGGAAAAGATTCACACTAGCCAGAATCCTGCTGACATGTTGACAAAGGGAGTAACCAGAGAGAAACTGAGTTCCTGCTCGGTTTCTATTGGCCTTAAAACATGAAGGAGAAAAGAAGAAATTTGCCAAGTCCAAGGTCGAAAACATAGTCCAGCAAGTGCAGTAGTGGTGGAGTTGTTGTTATTAGTCTCCAAGTGGGAGATTGTTGGTTGTGGAGCCTAATCTTCCATATTCAGAGATATTATTTAGTTGTGATTGTAACCCAGGAGTACTGTACACTCGTTCCCCTTGCCTTGGGGTTTGGGGTAGTGCACCGAAAAAGGGGGTTCGAGGGAAACGCCCCCAAGACATGGGGGTTCGGGGGTAGCACCCCCGAGAAAATGGGGGTTCGAGGGCGGAGCCCCCGAAAAAAAAAATTTGGGATGTGTGTTGGCCAACAATATTGTGGACCCATGGTATTGGGTTAACCCCAGAATTTTCCCATTGTATTTCCCCTATAAAAAAGAGCATTGTAAATCAACTGGGTATGGTATTGTATTGTATTGGAAGAGAGACTGTGAGAGCGTGAAGAGGAAGTGCAGCGGTTTTGCTGCAGGGTGTATCCCTTCATCTTTCTAGACTGTAATAAAAGGACTGGCGAATTTCTTTGTGGACGTAGCCCATTGTTTGGGTGAACCACGTTATATATGTGTCTCTCAGTAATGTTTTAATGTGTTTTGCATCTTGTTTATTGGTTTAATCGTATATCTGTTATTGCTCTACGGTCCTGTTTTCTAACATTAACGTTATATGTTTGGCAATTAAAATCGATGCTGATGGTATTTTGTGGTAGCCAGGCACATTATAAATTGGACATCATGTAAATATGAATTTTAATTAAAAATACCCACAACCAGGTATGTCAATGCAACAATAATGAGAAGGGGGCATGATTTCCTAAGGATAAGGGAGGGGGATATTCAAACCTTTGGGGCCAATGGGGAAAATATAAATGTCAAAGGGGGAACCCATCAAAAAACTATCAACTACCTTTCTTTTCTTATTTACCCAATCATTTATTACTGCCAGAAGTTGGTTGAGTTGGTTATTGCATGGGATGGGCAAGGTATGACAGCCCAAATTCGAATTGGAGAAGCGATCAGTTTTTGGGAAATGTGTTTTGACTTCTTGGGCAAGCAAAAACCCAAAAATGTAGGCCATTCTACCATGCTTTCATGTTGGCATGTTTTCCTCACCAGTTTTCCTTTACGTGAGCTCTCTCAAGCATCCAGAACTTCCTGTGTGTGTTTTCATTCCATGTTTTTTGTTGTTGGATTCATTTTCCCATGGATGGGAGGTCGTTTTTGTAATGCCAAGGATTGGGTTGGTTTTCCTCATGTTTTTGGAGCTGTTGGTGCATTTTCCATTCATGTTTTTATAGTTTCATGTGTTTTTCCCATGGCTGAGAAGTGTTTTTGTTAACTTCTAGTGGCTAGGATCTATGTTGGGTGTTTTGGTGTTGTTTCCACATGCCCACGGTGGGGAATTTCATTGTTTAGTGTTTTGCAACGAGTGGGAGAACAAAGACACAAATTTTGGGTGTTGTTGAGGTCATTTTGGCCACGTTAGGGCCATAAACGACTCTGGAATTCAAGTTGCTCAGTCTGAGACATTTTAACCAATTTCCATAATCGATTTGACCTCGTGGTGTGTTTCCCTTTGAATTCCAGGACTATGAATTGTTGTGTATTATGTGGTTATTGGTATTTGGATTGTTTAGGAGTAGGAATGGAGTCTGAGTCTACTTGATAAACCTAGTGTGTGCAGGAGCCTCACATACAGAGATAGAGGGTTGGATTTCTTTTCTACACCCCCTGAATAGCATTGGAAGGGAACTCGTGGCCTAAAGGACTGTGCAGCAAAGAAGGGAATGATTCCTTGCGTTGGGTGTGTGTGGATGTCTTATAAGTCAGGCTAGCTCTAGTGCAGGTGTGCCTAGCTCTTCAGTGATCCCACTAGCTTAGTAGCCAGTGTTTCCAGCTCCAGATAGCCTGATAAACCCAACTTTGTTGACTTGGTTGAGTTGTGTATCCTTGGCTATGTGTGAGCCTGCTAGTTTCCCTTACTCCTTGTGGAATCATACCCAGCTCGGGGGTGGCATTGTTTCTAATATATTGATGAGCACACTGGCCTATGGTTGGGTGGAACGTTGCAGCAACGTAGTTGGTTGTAGGATGAGCTTCTGTCAAAGATAAGTGTCTCCTATCCATTATGTCTTTGCAATTGCATTTATTACTTAAATTAGATGATGAACATGCAGAAATGTATTGGATGAGTGTGTTTTCTTCTGATGTATGTTTAAACGAATTATGTATCTTTGTATGTTTCATTTCCAATGCATTTTATATCTTATTTTCATGGGGCTTAGTTTACCCGAAATGTTAACAATATAGTTGCGTCCTCTCACCAATAGAAGGGTGGGGGACATGACATAAGAAACCTCCCATCATTGAAATTATACTAGCCCTTTAACCTTCTGTAAAATATGATCCATTTTGGGGAGTGGAAAGTTATTATTTAGAGAGAATTTGTTTAAATTCCTAAAGTACCACACACAATCTTATCTCTTTGTTCTTCTTTCTAACATGTACCAGATTAGCCATCAACTCAGAATATATGAGGGGAATGATGATAATTTCATCCAGAAGCTTCTTTATCCCCTTTTCTATGATAGGAAGCAAATAGGATTCACTTGTATCAACTTTTATTGATATGGATTTATCTCAGGCTTCAAAGGAATCATGTGTTCAATGATAGATGTGTTATATGTTTCAAGGTATTCATATTTCCATGCAAATACATCTATGTATTCTTTAAATAGATTGATATACCTTTTCTTCTGCTCTTCGGTCAGATATTTGGATACCTTGATAATTTTGGGCTCTTTTGTAGTCCCAATATTGTGATCTTTGGTGTCTTATATTATTAGGAATGGGTGGTCGATATCTCATCTCCACTTCATGATTTAATTTTGGAAGGGGGGGATTTAAAAGTACTATATGCAGAGGAAAGGGAATCAACTTGTTGATTATGTTCTCTTAGTACAGTTGTAATGTTTAAGTCATCAAATAAATTTTATATAATGTCCCATGCCCAATTTCTATAATATCTTATCCACGGGTGCTTTTTTTGATACACCTTTATTATCTATTGTACTAATAATTTTGAATCCCAATAAACATAGATGTTTGAAATGCTCATTTTATTTGTTTCCTCCAATCCTAGAAACAATGCCTCATACTCAACCATGTTGTTTGTGGTCTCAAACTCTATCTTGTGATACAAAGATATGCATTCACCTATGAAATAAATTAAGAATACCCCTACTCTATCATATTCTTTAGAATATGCCCCATCAAAATACATATTCCAAACTTCATCTTCCTTGATTTGGATAGAATGTGAGGCCTCCTAATCTATTGAACTATTTGGAAAAATCTCGTTCAATCATAATATGTAGCATCTCATGCTATGCTTTATCAAGTACACAAGTTGGTTTTTAGAAAATTCAAAGTACTAACTACATAAGCTAGTTTGACCACCCTATAAAGTCTCCTTTTCTCACCTCCAAACACATGCATCATGGCATAGGTCATGTCTAGCTACATTGTTCCTCCCACATTCTTAGCCCATGATCTTGAAAGCAACATGCTATAGTTGGATAGGATATATAAGACAACGATTTTCATCATAGTTCTCTTTACTAGAAACTAAGAAAAAACCATGAACACATCCTTGATAAAACCCGCATAGTTTACCCTCTTGGAATCAAAGGAGTATAGGTCATGATAAAATCTAGTGATTTCCAGGATAAGTTTCTCCATCACAATATTAGGCATAATCCTATGAGACTTTCCCCTCAATCTAGCATACAATCATTCAGGATCTTATCATGCACATTTAATGTAATATAGAAAGGGGGAACAACAACATCCCTTTCCTCTAAGTGTGTTACAAACATTATATTAGGTCTTTATCTTGCACATTCAGTGTATCATGATGAATCATTACTTTTGCACCTCTTCTTTGGACTTTTCAATTTGTTTTTGGTAGACAAGGTTTTGGGAAAATTCTCCAAATGGTATTGGCATCTTGATATTGTTTAATTCATGTTCAATATTAAAGGTGTAGTATCCTTTTTTGTTACTTTCATCTCAAAATGGGTCTTCTGAACTTTGGGTTGAGGCATGTATGATGGAATTTTAATGGGCGTAGATGGATTATCAGCAAGCTTAGCAATCGATTTGGTTACAGCTTTTTTATGAGAGGATTTCTTCTATGGTGGGGATTCAATGGATTTAGCTAGCGTGGGAATGGGAAACATGTCATATTTTCTATGTATTTCAAGAAGAGGTGAGTCTGAAATCATTTGATATTGGGAAATGGATAGGCCAAATCCTTCATATTTCTCCCCTACATAAAATTCTAAGCTTAAGGATTCATGGTAATCAGCTTCCATCAAATGAACAACATATTCCTCTGTATCGATCCACAACATCTCTTCTTGTGTTTCATCATATTCCAAATATATTCCTCAACCATATTATCTAAAAAAAATATTACATGGGGCTAAATAAGTTGTTCTTCACTTCTTCTCTCTCTTTGGAATATTTGCGGGTTATTTGGTGTTCTTAATCGATTTGAGATAGAATTCTAAAGCCAGACTTAGGGGATTTAGTAAGAGTATTCCATTCTATTTCCATCCTAGTAATCATGTTTGACAAGTTTTTTTATCATTCTAGACATGCCTTCCATATTGGATTCAAGTGAATCTTTAGCTAGATTAGAGGACCCTGCTTCTTCCTTATTCCTTCTCCTATGTTTGACCTTTTCTTCCTTGTTTGTATGAATTCTCTTGATTTTCCTAGAAGTAGTTAAATTTCCCTCTATGCCTTATTCATCCTTAGGCATTACATAAAGGGTATCATATCTTCTTTCTCTCAGCATGATAACAAAATCAGGCTTAAAGGCTCCAACATAGCCAAATTTTGCTACTTTGGGGTATGTTTAACTCAAACAAGGATTTTATAATAAATTTTATTAAACCTTGTATTAAAAACACCCACACTTTCTGTTAGATTTTTATCATTCAAGCTAGCATTATATTAGGATCTTTAACTGATATAATAACAAGCACATCAATCAAACACAAGAGACAATGAACACAGTGTTTTTCCTCAGGGAAACCATAAATGGAGAAAACCCTGCAACTTCCTCAGAGATAGAATCAGCACCAAAAGTAAAACCCCAAAATAGTAAGATGATCTCTCGACAGCAGTAGTCTCTTTCTTTCTAGCCCCGACAACTTCTTCTCCCTCAGTTATGCACTACAACTGAGTGTGAGTGAGTGTGTGTTAAATAGAGAGGCTCACTCTCTATTTATACTAATTCCTGACTTGACAATAACTCACTAGGGCCGACTTCACTAGGAGAGTCTAATAACCCTAGGGCCCACAACTGTGGGGACTTTAACCCTTTATCAATAGGAGGGTTACCCACAATGACTTGACATGAATTGTTTACATTATAGAAACTCCCGATCAGAACATCGGATCATGACATGACTCAATTACATTACAAACACTTCCTAGAATAAATATCGAGGTACAATACATAATATATACAAGTGAAAAAAATTCGAAGCTACAATTACATCAACACTCCCTCTTAACTAGGAAGGTATTCTCTCAACACAATTTATCAGCACAAGTATTCTTCTCTGTATCATCTGAATCATTGACAAGTTCCTGTCATCTTCATCTTCAAGTCATCTTCTTCTTCAAGTCATCTTCATCATTGGATGTGGATCATCACTGGATCTGGATCATCTCTAGTTCTGGAAAATCTCTGTTGGATCATCATCACATGTGCTATCTCTTGATTCTTCTCATCACAAGAATTTCTACAGAGCCAGCCCTTTTTCATGTTGGTTGTAGACCTAGCCTCCATGTAGGTCTTCTTCAGCACTTATATCTGACCCTAAGTCAAAATGGTCTGCCCAGAACTTACATCTGACCATGAGAGGAACACATCCAACACCATGTCAGAAAGGCATGCCCAACACTCACATATGACCATGAGAGGAACCAATCCATCCATCTATGTCCAAAAGGCCCAGCACTTGCATCTGACCATGAGAGGAACCAATCCATTCATCTATGTCAGAAAGGCCTAGCACTTACATTCGACCATGCAAAGAACCAATCCAACCTACATGTCAAAAGGGCTCTGCACTTACATCTGATCATGTAGTAACCAATCCCACAGTCACATCAGAATGGCTCTACACTTATATCTGATCGTGTAGGAACCAATCCTACAGTCACATCATAATGGGCCTTAGTTCCAGACTAAGTATTCCTGGTAACTGACTAGGTACATCCATTCTCCCAGAGAATGGCATCTCAGCACCAAGCTGAGTATTCCTGGTAACTGACCAGGTACCTCCATTCCAAGAATGGCATTTAGCACTTATATTTGATCATGTAGGAACCAATCCTATAATCACATCAAAATGTCTCAACACTCATATCTAACATGGAAGGAACCAATCCTTTCACCATGACAGAATGGCTCAGCCCTTACATCTAACCATGGAAGTAACCAATCCTCTCACCATGTCAGAATGGCTCACGGAATCATCACTTCCCCTTGGAGGGAACCTCGATCTGGAGAACACCAAGCTTTTCCCTGAAGTACTCAAACTTGACTCTAGCCAATGGCTTCATCAACACATCAGCGATATGTTCATCCATCGCAACATACTGGAGCTTTACTGCTCCTTTCTGCACCATATCCCTGATATTGTGATACTTGATATCAATATGCTTCAACTTGTCATGGAACACCAGGTTCTTTGACAACTTCACATAACTCTGGTTGTCACAATATATACAAGTAGCATCTAACTAGAGATCAAATAAATTAGACAGTAGCCTCCTCGGCCATACTACCTCACAACTAGTTGAACAAGTTGCGACATACTCTGCTTCAGTTGTACTTAGTGCCACACAGGATTGCTTCCTACTAAACCAAGAGATCACACCTGATCCCATACTGAAGCAACACCCTAAAGTGCTCTTCCTATTGATGGAACTGCCCACCCAATCTGAATCAACATAACCCTCTAGGTCAATCTTCTGATTCACCTCATACTTGAGCCCATAATCAATTGTACCCCTCAAGTACCTCAGAATATTCTTTGCAGCAATCAAGTGAACATGTCTCGGATCTGTCAGGAACTGTCTCAAGGTGTTCATAGCAAAGCAAATATCTGGTCTTATGTTCGTCAGGTACATCAAGGACCCAATCATCTGACGACACATCATAGCATCAACCGCTTTTGATGAAGCATCACTCAATAGCTTCAGGTTTGATGCCATAGGTGTGGTCATGTTCTTGCAATCCATCATCCTGAACCTCTTCAGGATATCTACTACATACTTCCCTTGTTCGAGGAATATTCCATCCGCATTCTGCCACACCTCCATGCCTAGAAAATAGTGCATCATACCCAAGTCCTTGATTTTGAACTCAGCAGCAAGCTTCCTCTTTGTATCAGCAGTCAACCCATCCATACCTGCTACAAACAGATCATCTACATACAGTAGGAGTATTACTGGGTTACCATATTCAACCCTGTAGTAAAGGTTGGAATCTGCTTTACTTTTGGTAAAGGCTCAATTGGATAAAAAACCATCAATTCTATCGTACCATGTCTTGAGTTCCTGTTTCAAACCGTACAGGTATTTCTTCAATCTACACACATGAGACTCCCTATCATGTGTCTCAAAACTGAGTGGTTGCTCTACATACACTTCCTCTTCCACTAAACCATTTAAGAAAGCAGTCTTGACATCCATTTGGTGTATCTTCCATTTCATCACTACAGCCAAAGCAAGTACTGATCTGATGGAAGTGTATCTGGCTACAGGTGCAAAAGTTTCTTCATAATCTATTCCTTCTTTATGTAAGAAGCCACGAGCCACAAATCTTGATTTATATTTCTCTATGCTGCCATCTGCAGCATGCTTGATCTTGTAGATCCATTTGGAAGTTACAACAGACTTGCCTTCTGGTCTTGGTACAACATCCCAAAAATTATTCTTCATGATCAATTGATACTCTTCGATCATAGCATCCTTCCATTCTTTCCTTTCTGTCGCTTCTTCATAGTTGGAAGGTTATTTATTGATGAAGTCACATAATAAAGCTACATACCCAGAGCATGACCTGGTCCTCTTTCTTTCCCTGTGATTCTATTCTGGGGCCCCATATCTTTCTGCACCTTGGATAGCTTCTTCTACCCAAGCAGGTTTCCTCTTGTGAAGATTCTTCTCCTGAGGTGGATCTACATGTTCTTGAGTTTCTTCTAATTCTCTATCTTCTTCTTGAATTTCTTCATTCATGGTTGTGTCATGAATTTTGGGTTCCCCTGTTTCTTCAGGATCTTCAGCGGGTCTCTATTTGGATTTGTTGTAAGTTGAGTCTTCGTCAAATGTTGCATCCCTTCTTATGTCGATCTTCTTCAATCCTAGGAAGTATATTCCGTAAGCCTTCGAGCTTTCAGAGTATCCCACAAATATACCCTTCTTTCCTGAAGGATATAACTTTGTCCTCTTTTCTTTCGGAATGTGTATGTACACTGGATAGCCGAATATTCTGAGATAGTTGACTTCTGGTTTCTTGCTGAAAAAGACTTCTTTAGGTGTCTTGTTCTCAAGTACACTGTGTGGAGTACGGTTATGTACATACACCGCTGTTCTGGAAGCTTCTGCCCATAGATGCATGGGAAGATATTGATCATGAAGCATTGCTCTTGCAGCTTCCATAATTGTTCTATTCTTCCTTTTTGCAACCCCATTCTATTGTGGATTATATGGAGTGGATTACTCCCTCTTAATCCCTGAATATTTGCATAACTCTTTGAATTCATTTGATGTGAATTCTACGCGATTATCTGATCGAAAGGTCTTAATATTATTCTCAGTGTGGTTCTCGATCAAGGATTTAAATTCCTTGAATTTGTTGAATACTCCATATTTTTTCTTCATAAAGTATATCCATGTATTCCTAGAAAAATCATCAATAAAATAAACATAGTATACATACCCGCTTAAAGAACTGGATGACATTGGACTGCATACATCAGAGTGAATGATTTCCAAGATTCTTTTTACTTTGCTTTCGCTATTTGGAAATGTCTTCTTTGTGTTATTTCCTTTTGCACATCCTTTGTAAACTCCTTCATGTTTTGACTGCATTTCTGGAAGTTCTTCAACATCTTTTCTTACAAGGGGTAGTGCTCTGTAGTGTACATGTGCAAGCCTTCTATGCCAAAGTTCATTTGGCTCTACTGAGTCATGAACCAAAGCTTGTTCTGGTTGGCCCTTCAATTTTTATAATCCTCCTTCTTGTTCTCCAATTACTATTGCATCATTAATAGTATTTCCTCTTGGACACATGAGGACTTGGCCATATACAAATGAAACCCTCATTCCTTTTGCATCTAGTGTCGATATGGATAGAATATTCTTCTTTAGTCCTAGTACAAACAAAACATCCTTCATTTTCATAGACTTTCCAGAGTCTAGCTTGTAGGAGGATTCACCACTACCTTTTATGGGATATTGGTAGTCATCCCCAAGTTTCACCTTATGTGGTGAATTATGTTCGGATAGTTTCTCAAAGGATTCCTTGAATCCTGTCATGTGTTTGGAAGCCCCACTATCAATAAGCCAATCTTTGCTTCCATGTATGACAGTTCCCGTGAGAGCGGAGATCATAACATATTCTTCATCACTTGAAGAGTCTTCACTTTCTTGTTTTACTCTCTTTTTGGGAGGATCATCATCCTCAACAGTGTGAGCATGATGTCTTCTTTTGGAGTTATTCTTCTTCTTAGATCCATTCTTATTCATGGGACAATTTCTAGCAAAGTGTCCTCTTTCATCACATGTATAGCATTTGAGTTTGGATAGATCCTTGTTTATTTTTACAAAATTATCTTTCTGATGAGAATGCTTACCTTGGTGATGATGGTTTTCCCTTCTACCTTTCTTGGAGTGTACTGTGAGAGCTTGATCTTCATTTCCCATCTTTTCTTCTCAAGCTACTATCCGAGCTTCTTCTTTTGAACATTCTTCCCATCGTCTACTGAACTTGATTAGCTTCTTTCTATCACAGATTCCTTGGATGAAAGAATCCAATGATATAGGGAGACCATTCAAGGTTGTCATCACAATTCCTGCATTCTCCACTTATTCATCCACTACTTCAAGTTGTTCTTTGATATGGGAGACCCTTGTAAAGTATGACTGTATGGTCTCCTCATTCTGTATCTTCACATTCTTCGATCGGTTCCTCAAAGTCATCTTCTGGTTTATGTTCTTCCCTTCAAACAGTTTGGCCAGGGCATCAAACATAGCTTTAGGTGTCTTGAGGGAGGACACCTGTGGTATGAGGTGATCCTTGATTGAATCAGCAATAATCCTCTTATCCATGACCAATTTCTTCTTGTGTAAGGCCTTAGCCTCATCTTCCTGTGGAACTGGAACCTCCTCATTGATGTAGGAGTCCAACTCATTTTCTTCCAGGACCAGGGAGATCCTATACTTCCACACTCAGAAGTTATCAGCTCCCTCAAGCTTTTCATTAAGCTTGGTATGATGAGACATCTTAACTGAGAACCTCAAATGGAAATACAAAAGATTTAGATCTTACTAAGTGAATATGTTAGATCTGGATTTGGAGCTGGATTTCTGCAGTGCTGGTTCAGGAGCAGATCAGGGTTTGACTTTCCCGGAGTTCTATCCAACCAAAAAATTTGATCTTGATCTCTAAACTTTGATTTTGAGGAGGATATCAATCCAAGCCTGGGCTCACTCAAAAATTCCACTTCTGTGGAAAGCCCTAATTTCTGGCAATAGTGTCGCGTCAAAACTAAAAATGCTCAGAATAAGATTCTGCTTCTACAGAAAGATGCGCCCTAGAGAGGAGAGTCAACCCAACCTTATTTGCTGAAAATATATGGAGAGAGATCCAAAAATTAGGAAGCCCTACTTTTTGCAGCTGCACAATGTCTTCTTCTCAGGTTAGCTCTGATACCATGTTATATTTTTACCATTCAGACTAGCATTATATTAGGATCTTTAACTGAGAGAATAACAAGCACAACAATCAAACACAAGAGACAATGAACATAATGTTTTTCCTCGGGGAAACCATAAATGGAGAAAACCCTGCAACTTCCTCAGAGATAGAATCAGCACCAAAAGTAAAGCCCCAAAACAGTAAGATGATCTCCTGATAACAGTAGTCTCTTTCTTTCTAGCCCCAGCAACTTCTTCTCCCTCAGCTATGTGCTACAACTAAGTGTGAGTGAGTGTTTGTTAAATAGAGAGGCTCACTCTCTATTTATATTAATTCTCAACTTGACAATAACTCACTAGGGCCGACTTCACTAGGAGAGTCTAATAACCCCAGGGCCCCACAACTGCGGGGACTTTAACCCTTGATCAATAGGAGGGTTACCCACAATGACTTGACATGACTTGTTTACATTATAGAAAATCCCAATCGGAACATCGGGGCATGACATGACTCAATTATAATACAAACACTTCCTGAAATAAACATCGGGGTACAATACATAAGATATACAAGTGAATACATTCTGAAGTTACAGTTACATCAACACTTTCTCCCACCTTTCTCCTCAAGGCTGAAAATGTAATTAGTTAGTAATGATGATCCTTTTTATCCCCCCACTACTCCATGAAGGTTTTTTCTAATTCCTCCCATGTACTAATAGAAGCTAAGAGTATATTCATGAACTAGTGTCTCACATCTCCTTCCATGGTGTGAACAAACAATATTATGAAAACATCCTCCTATTGAATTTTTAGGACATTAGTAAAGTTTTGAAAGGTGGAAAGATATTCTTCTATTGTAATCTCCTTCTCTCCATCATATCGGGGAAAAAATTTCAAGTAATGGTCAAGCATTCAAATTTACTAGTAGATTTAAAGGTCCATGTCTGACTACTACCCAAGGGATTACTCTAGGGGTTGGTGGATTTCTTCATTTCCCAACCATTATATGATGTCTAATGTGATTGATAGCTTGGGGTGTATGGGGAACTGTTGCACTTTGGGTTCAACATTTAGTATTGAGAGTAACAGGTGGAAGTATTAAATACTATTTCAATTCCAGGAGAAAGGGAGTAGGAATCTGAGGTACTGAAGGAGTATAAACATAATGGGGATATGGATTATCTAAGAAGAAAGGAGAAAATTTATGGGATGTATAATTCCCTAGAGATGATGAAAATTCTTCCCTCTAGAATTTCTCCAAGTGACCAACTTCTCTAGATTGAATAGAGCAGGAAACTCTTCAATATTTGGATTGATCTGAGTATGCATCCTTCTAGAAGTCGAATTTGTAATAGTGGAGTCACCAAGTGAACTATCACAACCAAGACTTGAGTCCTGTTGGCATTATTACTAGGGGAACAATGACTTTACCTCTTTATTCACGAACGATGGTGCCATTTTCATGCTGTAACTTTCAAGGTATCCTATTGTATGATTTAGGATACACCAAAGCACGATTAAAACCTAATTTAGGAGATTAGTCCAATCCTAAACCAGAGGGGGATACCTCACTTAGATTTATCCATTTAATTTCCTAAGTGATTCAACGAAATCAGTAGACCAATAAAATGACTGTGTAGAATACAAAGTGAAATCTAGGTGCAGAAGCAAGTTGATAATGTGGGGATATTTCTCCCAAACTCGTGCAATTGCTAAAAAGAAATAGGGCAACATATAGGGACTTCATTTGCATGGAGGAATCACTTGCACATGCATTTAGATATAAATAATGCATTGAGATATTATATATTTATAGTAATGATGAAAGTGAAATAAAGAATTGTTGAGCACTGAAGAATTCAACACATATTTGTATTTGAGATAGGATCTATTACAAGAGCTGGTTGCCAACGATAAAATTAAGTTTTAACATACATTCATTTCCATAAATAATTTGCAAGAAATAAAAGCCAAATATTGTCTAAGTTTTATATTATGCAAGATGTCAAATACAAAATTTTGGAATGGAATGGATTAAAACAATGAAGAAGGAAACAATCGTTACAATAAGAAAGGATGAATCCCCAATATAAATTAACTCAAAACTCTCATGCTACACCAAAAAACCTTCACATCTCCTTAAGACTTGTAACACAAACCCTACTTCTCTCCCTAATCTATCAGCTCCCTGGACTAGTTTCCACCCTTCTTTTTTATAGATGCCACTGCCTCCCATCTCATTCTTATAATCACCGCCTTAGGTAATCAATGCTCCCGTCTTCCTCTTTCCAAGGTTTTTAATACTTCAATCACCTTCATCAATGATACATTTATGATTCAGATACTTTTGACTATTGATCAGATAACCCATATACTTCTTTATGCTGCTCTATATAGTTGGTGCTAAATATTTTATTTGTTTGAGGGGATGTCTTTCAGCTGTGCCATATCTAATCCTATAACATATTGATTCCAAAGCGGTGATGAAATCCTATGTGTGTCTAGCCAAGGCCATGTCTGGAATTCTTGAAAAGACGTCTTCGAAACTTATATTTGAACAAGGCCTCCACAACAAGGTTGGTCCAAGGAATTCGATATTTTTTATATTTTGATGTTAGTGTAGCCACCTCGGCATTGAAACGTCAGAACAGCACATAGCATTTGTAACACTTTTGCTTGAGGTTTTACCGGCCAACATTGATCCCACCACCTCGGCTGAGGAAACATCAGAATCAAAATATTACACCTCCATTTGAGAAATTCAACTTTTCATACTAACATGTCAACTCCGATGATTTTTATGCCAAGATCGAACGCGAACACAACTGATGAAAGCAGCTTCTTAATACAGACTCAAAAACTTGTTCATCTTTGGAGGGAGAAGATCATCACAAGCGCAATCTTACACTAACCAGAGTTTCTGATCCCAGCTAATCACACTAAGTGCAAAGGGAGAGCATACGCTACTGGTTTTACAAACTCATTACAAGTGATATCACTACTTGTGATCCCATCTAATCGCTCGAGGCGCAGAGGGAGAGCATACACAGTGCTCGACACAAAGAGAAAATGCAGAAATCTTACTAGACTCAAAAAACACTCGGTGTCCAAATGAGGGGACAAGCACCTTATTTATACATATTTTAGTCGGTAAACCGATGACCCAAAACTTACACCTATTGGTAAAAAGACTCGATTCAGATCTCATGGTAGTGGATTAAATCGTACCTTTTGTTGGGTAAGTCACCCAACCCATGTGAAAGAATCTACGGACTGACAACTAGACTGGACTTTTTACAAAGTGGAGCTACTATTAGTGGCCCATGACACTTTCCATTATTCATTGTCATGATTACAAATACATGGGTTTTCCCTACATGTACAACCAGTGAATCTATCAGAGTCAGAATCATTATCTAAACCAAATTCGGTATTCAAAAATAAGAAATTTGAGAAACACTGTTCCACATTGGATCTGAGCATGACTTCATTAGGAATACAACAGAATTCTCCTTGAAAAATGGATTCAACTTTAAGGTTTAAAGGAATTCTTCTTGTATGAATTTTATGATCTAAGAGGTGACCATTTTTGTCCATTCTTCTGAATTTCTGCTGAGTGAAAATTGGGGGTTCAAGAGGAGAGTAAGCTCCTCCAAGATGTCGCAGTTTAAATTTAAACTACATATGATTGTGGTGTGCTACAATCATATCTGCTTGAAGGTGCAGAATGAAATTTGCACGTCGTTGAGCCCAATATTTTCTTGGACAGAATTTATCAAGGAAAACTTATGTCCATCCGGACCATTGTTGTTGCACCAGTGTAGAAAAGTCTCCACAAATTATTATTTCTCCTTGTTCTCTGCAGAACTGCAAAATGAGGTTATAACTATTCCATGTTAAAAATCCTGGACCGATATCCACATAATACAATTCTTGTCCATCTGTATAAGCTGTATCAACCCAAACGTGATTAAGTTGTTGAAGCTGGTGCATGGCATTTTCTAAGCCTTTATAGGCTTGTTTTTCCCACCTCTCCAATATTTGTATTTTTAGAGAAGAGGCATTTACTTGTTGGATCAAGGAGAGGGAAAGATACTTATCTACTTTGTTTTTGCTGGCGCAATTCAAAAAATCTTCTCTTTCTTCCTCTGTCAAGGGATCATTAAAGATCCAAATTTTAGAATTTTTGTTTGACGAGCTGGATGCTCCATAGCCAAACATGTTGAGGCTA
The DNA here is from genome assembly GCA_001517045.1 of Pseudotsuga menziesii. Classification (NCBI taxonomy): domain Eukaryota; kingdom Viridiplantae; phylum Streptophyta; class Pinopsida; order Pinales; family Pinaceae; genus Pseudotsuga; species Pseudotsuga menziesii. Next base: position 451,141 of record LPNX010437326.1, on the reverse strand, counting down.
GGTTTCTCCTGTAATTCTTCTCTGGTTAGCATATCAGCAACACAATTCAAATATCCTGGTTTATATACAATTTCAAAATCAAAGTTTTGCAACCAAAGAAACCATTTTAGAATCCTAGAACTATTTTCTTCCATAAGATTTTCATTCTTGAATATAACGGGCATTATTTTCAGATCTGTTCTAATAATGAACTTGACAGGTTTTAGATAAAGCTTGACATGGTTTACAGTCTTTTTGACTGCGAGGATTTACTTGTGACTTGACGGATAATTTATTTCTGCATTTTTTAATGCTCCTGAAGCATAGTCGTAGATTTCTTCTTGATCACCATGTTCTTCTATGAGAATACCTCCCCAAGCTTTATTGGAGGCATCTGAATCACCATTTGACTCGAGCCTTGTGGTAGTGAGAGTGGAGGAAGTTGTTTTACTTTTTCTTTGATTTGCTTTACTGCATCTGTCATATCTTTATTCCATCTTGGGGGATTTTTCTTCATTCGTTGTTGCAGTAGATGAATGTCATTTTCCTGTCCTTTATAGAATGGCCTAATTTAATTTAGGCTTCCCAAGAATCTCTGTAATTGAACCTTTTCTAAGATCTGATCAGGAAAGTTAGCAAAAACCTTCAGGACATGGTCTTGGAGGATCACCTGTCCTTTACTTATTTTATATCCTAAAAATTCAATGTCCTTTTTGACAATTTCCATTTTGGATTTTGACAAAACCAATCCATGTTTGAAAACCAAAGAATAAAATTCTTGAATATGTTTCAAATGTTCTTGCAGATTGTGGGAACAAATAAGAATATCATCTATGTATACTAATGCCCATTTCTTTTCTCTGAAGATATCTTCCATTATTTTCTGGAAATCTTATGGTGCATTGTTAATGCCAAATGGAAGGACCTTCCACTGATACTTCCCATGAGGAACAACAAAGGAATTTTTGTACCTATATTTTGCTTCAATTCCAATCTGTTAAAAACTAGACTTCATGTCAAACTTGCTGAAAATGGTGCATCCTGCTATTCTTTGCAACAAACTAGATTTATCAGGCAGAGGATAACAGACTGGTTCAAGGATCTTGTTCAAGGGTTTAAAATTCACAACCAGTCTGGGTTTTCCTCTTTTTATCTCAGAGTGTTTATTGACAATAAATGCTCGACATGCCCAAGGGATCTTAGAAGGTTCTATAAGGCCTTTGTCCAAGATTTCTTTGATTTCATTTGCACAAAATTCTCTTTCTGAGGGAGACATAAGGGCAGCAGAGGATTTTTGAGATTTTGGTTTTTCTAAGGGGTTAAAAGGTAAGGAAACAAAGTATTTTTCCCTGGTCCAAAATGCATTAGGTGACTCTGAGGTGCAATCCTTCTCTAGTTTAGAGGAAATTTCGAAGAGGGCAGATTCTTTGTGCATTTCTGCATAGGCGATGCATCTTTCCATTTTGAACCGTTCTGCAAGTCTAAGAGTGGGGTTGGATTGGGGAACAAAATTCTTACATTTGTAAGAAGTAGAATAGTATAGAGGGGTGGAAACTCTTCTGCCATTTATTGTACAAGAAAAATTCATATTGGGTTCATCAACTGTAATGGGGATGACTTTATGCAAGAAGGGTGATCCTATGATGCAATCTTCTTTCAGGTCGTCTAGTCTGTTGAGATGAAGAACTTCTTTTATTCCATTGATGCTTATTGGAAAATATGGAACTCGTCCTTTGAGCTGTACAGGAGTTCGTTCAATGGCTACACCATGTTCGTTTGTTTTTTCCCAGTAAAAAGATGGTATAGCATTTCCTTTTGCCAAATTCATTTGGAAACCTAAATCTATCAAACAATCAAGCTCATAAGATTTGAATTCAGATGGACAAAAATTTATTTTAATGAAATATTTAGGACCAGTGAATAGTCCTAGAGATCCTAGTGATGGTTCATCATTCTGACAGTCTTCTGTTCCTGAATCACTAGTGTTCTAAGAATTTTTTGGACTTTCAGTAGCTTTTGCTGACTGTAATGATTCGGCATAGGCTCTGCACATTTCTTCATCAGAGGACTGGTCTCTTTCTCTTGTTGTTATTTCAAGCATTCTTTTCAATTCCTCTATTTCTTTTACCAACTTCTTTAGGGAATATTGCTTATATTTGACCTATAGTCTTAGCATATTTTCTTTATCTTTTCTAAACTTTTGTCTATCCTCATGATGATCAGGATAGCCTTTGTATAAATCAACAGGCTGGTAGAATGTTGGATTCTTGCTAATTTCTGGAGAGACAAATTTCTCTTTTTCTTCTGAGACTTTTTCTTTTTCTTTTCTTCTTGTTAAAAGCTTTCTTCTTTCATCTTTTAGATCTTGCCTTTTCATATATTGATAGACTGGGGTCTTCGACAATTCTTTGTCTATTTCAGCAATCCTAAAATCTGAGGAGACCTTAGGCGGGTTGAAAGAGAACATATAAAAACTGAAATCGGGAGGACCAGAGCAACCTCCTAAATTTGCTTCTTCATCAGAATCAGAAGAAGAAGAGTCAGATGAGTTTGGAGAAAATTTATCTAAGACGGGGTCGGAATTAGAGGAATCTCTTTCTTCTGGTAAGAAGACGATTTCATCTTCACGGTAGTCTCCTGCTGCACAACAAGCTAGATCCCACCAAGCTGGATCCAGGATTTCTGAAAACATGGCAGCAAGTCTAGGATTTTTATTTTTATTTTGGCATTTTTTAGCCCAGTGACCCTTTTTACCGCAAATGACACATCTTTCTTTATCTCCAGGTTCATCTCTTTTCTTAAAGTAGGCTTTCTTTTGAAATCTTTTGCCTTTTTTATGCTTATAGCCTTTGTCTAGATGAAATCTAGGTACACTAGTATATTTGGGCTATTGTTTCTTCTTACAAATACATGATTCATGCCCAAAGTGTCCTCAGTTATGGGCGCCACACCCCCAATCTGACATATTTGCAACATCTTTACAAAAACCCGGGAAAACATTGAAGAGTGTCTCTTGAAATCTTTAGCCACTCTTTTCTCCAGACAATGTTCTTGCCAAGTTTCCATGATGAATCCATGCAATTGGGCAAGGGAAAGGCCTAATAGAGGGATGTTTTTATCTTTAAGGTGTTGTTCAACAGCATCAGGAACATGGCTAGGAAAGCTTCTCAAGTAATGTTTCAGATATGCGGGCTTATCAGCATTGCCAGAAGAAATCAACAATTTTTGCATATAGCAAAAATATTCTTCACTCTTATTTAGGTCATAGATTCTGGTAGACATAAATAAATATGCAAGATGTTCATAATATTCATTTTCATCGAGACCATAGAATTATTTACCAAGGGCAGTAAGAATTTGTTGGTTCGCATCTTGTGCATTTAACATTTCTTCTTTGGATTCTTGGGGATCCAACACCACCATTCTGAGGCTAGCCCTGAAAATCCGGAAACCAGCTGGAGTGCTAGTTTTTGGCCAGTTATTGTATTGTATTGTGTTCTTTTGTACAAGACCCAATTTGATAGAAGCTGGATGGCAGATATAATCTGGGCGCGGGATTGACATTGTATGTTCAACACTGGTTGATCAGACATCTGAGATATTAAGTTATTCATCCCATTTATCCCGAAACTAAGGGAACGAGGTACTGATGAAGGAGAAGTGTTAGGGAGACCTGACATTTCAGTATCAAAAGGAGGGGGAGGACCTATTATCTAAGGATTAGTATGACCTTGGTCGTATGGATTTGAGGATCCAATATTTTCTCTTTTTGGGATTGTGAATGCCGATAAATATTTATCTAGGAGGCAATTTGGCATTTGTTTGAACTGGGAAACCATATTTCTTAACTCTTGAAGCTCTTCTATTTCTTGACCAAAAAGGAATTCGAGTCTTTGGTCATCTTCTTGGATACTCATCATTCCAAAAGAGTATCTTCTTTCATGTTTCACTTTATGGCCTTTAGCTGCAAGCTCTAAAGCATTTTGGCTTGCAGAGCTCTTTTTACTAATTACATTTTGTGTTCTAGCCATCATTTTTCCTAGGACATCTAGCCGTTTTTCTAATTTTTCACTTGCTAAGATAATAGCAATTTTTACTTCTTCTTGTCCTACAAGCAGGTGATCAATTTTAGCTTCCAGCAAGGAAATTTGCTCTTTTTCTGTCTGAGCTTTTTGTCTGAGAATTAAAATATCAGAGGCTATGTCATCGATGTTTTGGCCAATCAGTTGTTGCTGATAATTGCTGTAATTAAGCAATTTTATTTCATCAGAGACACTTTTGTGTGGATTTGATGATCTATGTGGTATGAACTCTCTTTTAGAAAGACCATCATGAGAAAACTGTCGAAATGGAGTATCAGGAAGATTTCTTCCTGGATGGAACGAGGTATCACCCTATGGGTTTATGGAGGTAAATCCAGGGCTACTTCTAGGGAGAGACATCATGTACAAGATTACTCCTTTGTTTCTAATTTTTAGTCTCTCAAGTGCTTTTCTACAGGCAAGGCAGTCTGTATGCTGACCTTTATGCTCATTGTTATGAACACCTGAAAAAGAAAGGCAGGAAGAAGAACAAGGTTCAAACAAGGCTGATCTTTTAGAAGTATTATTCACAGAGGAAGATCTTACAAGAGGTGGAGAAAATTGGGGAGAAGGAAACCCTTCAAACAATTTAAAAGAGTTTGAACATCTGTCAAATACAAGGGGTTTGGGAATAGAGAGTTGTTGGTTTTTAGTTTTTTCAAAGTCTCTCAACTCTCTGTATCTTACCTCCCATTACTTTGGGTAACTGATGCCAGTCCAGTCAAAGGTGATAGGTGTAGAATTTTTTGACTTATCAGTTTCTACCATACTTAGTAGGCGTGAGCTTTCATGGACTTTAGGGGTAAGAGGTGTAAGGGAATCATTTCCAAAGCAGATTACAACCAACAATTTAAGCTGGATGATTTTAGAGCCAGTGTCCATTTTAAATCCTAAGGGATGAATATAGGCCTTGAGTAAATCATAGATGTAGGAGTCATCAAGGCTGACAAAATAGTTAGAAAATATAGTGCCAAAAAATGTGCCATTGTGCAAGGGGCCTTCAAAACCTCCAATTAAAGCATCAGCAAAATCTAAGTGGTGGGTATCCAGAACATAACACAAGTAAGAAACATTCATATAGGGTCGTACTAACGCATCCCAATGTTCAAATCAAGCTCACTCTACATTTGCTCAGCTTCTCCTTCCTGCAACTTTTAACAATGGTATCCATAGTTGCAATTTATCTATCTTCATTGAGACTAAGGAAAGGCCCCCTAATCCTAAAAACTATGTGACTACTCTTGTAGTGATTATTTTTGTACCAACAAAAGGTTATGCTACCCAAAATCACCTTCGCTACTCCCTTCTTCAAAACTCAATCTAGAAATCAATATGTAGTAGTGATGCTCTTTCTAAAATGAAGATATTAAGTTGGATTTTATTGCATTGTTGAATCCTAACTTGATAATTTACATAAAAATAGGTTTTGATTGTCCTTCTCAATGTCAATTATGCAAGCAGGAAGACTCCATAAATATTGTCTTTTTGCACTGTGAATTTTTTACTCAAGTGTGGAATATAAGCATGGTTGAGTTAAATAAAGATCTAGTTATTCCTTCAAGTATACAGGAAGCCTTCAAAACCTGGCATAAAACATATATTAGAATATTTAAGGCCAAATCAATGATGAAGCAAATTTGGAAGGCTCTTCCCTATTATATCTTTTGGAAAATATGGTTGGCAAGAAATCATTGTATCTTCAAGGGTAAAAAGGATTTTCCAATATTGGTTACAAATCAAGCTAGGGCTATGTTGGATGTAGCTATCAAATAAAAGGGATAGGTTAAGTAGCAGTTTGACAAATTGGAATTAGAAGAAAGAAATCGGATTCATAATTCTATGAATTCACCATATTGGCTATGGAAAATACCAACTAAACTTAGGGGAGACAAGGGTAGGAGAAATGGAAGTGGAGAATGAAACAAGACATTTCAATGAATGGAACAACAACCACAGCAAATATACCTTATTTTTCAATGGATCTTCAAAAGACAAATGTTAGCCGGTGTCGGGGGGGTGATCTTTGACCCTGAAGGAATACATGTGAATAAATATGCTTGGGGATTGGGAATTGCAAAAAATAATCAGATGGAATATTTGGCCTTTTAGCAAGGGTTGAAGAAAGCTAAATGTATGGGAATTCATCTCATAAACATAATAGGGGACTCAACGTTATATGCAATCATTTGGCTCATGGAATGAACCCAAAAGACTTATTTATATGTTGTCTAGTGGTGAGAATTAAAACTAAAGCAAAAGGTGTCAATGAGATCAAATTCTTCGACGCGTTGAGGATGTTAAAAAAAAATGCTAATAAAATGACTAATTTAGCCTACAATTTCTCTAAAGGTAATCTAATTACTAATGGCATATCCTCAATCGACTTGATACCATAAATTGTTGTTAAAATTTTAAATAATATTGGGTATAAATATGTGTGTTGTTGACATTTGGATGCGGCATTTATTTTTATTTAGGGCTCATATTCGATATCTTTTGAAGGTGAGGGTACAAACATTGAACAAGAATTGTATGGTATCTATTGCAAAAGTAAATACATTTGCCATGAAGACAATTACATTTTGGTGTCATATTTACCATTGAAATGATAAAATAGGGAATTATTTTAGTTCTCTAAGTATAGTGAAGTATGTGAGTGAGCCCGGGTGTAAGGTTTTGGCCTATATTGTGCCTTCTAGTTTTAGTTTTGGACTATCACATTCAAATTGGATCAAGTTGAAGAATTAAGTGCATCTGTTGTATAGTGAAATGCATGAGGTAAGAGGTCTATATCTGAATTATCAATGTCAAAAACCTATAATCTTGATGGTTCATCACATCTCTGGATCTTCTGGAAACAATTAGGCGTTATAAAAAAAGGTGACTAGCGGAGCAGTCGATTAAAGTTGTTAGAGTGACTGGATAATAAATTAAACAAATGACTGCATGGTCAACATGACTATGGTAGGTGCGACTACAATATCCGACTAAACTTTGTTACATTGCAGATTCTATGGAAATGGTTTGGACCAAAGAGCCCTATTTGTGGACCGGATCTTCTCCACTTTCAGGAAGTTGGTTAGATATGGAAACTGTAAATAAGCGACCCTATGGGTTTCGTAACATGTTTTATTAATATGTTTATCATTCTCATTATGCATTGTGACTTTTTTTATCATGATGCATTGTGCTTAAGTGCTTCAATGGTGCCTTTAGACACCTGCACCTTTCTTCTTGGAATACTATTCCCTTCTTTTATTTTTGTTATGTTCTATAGTTCAAGCTGAGAGGTTTCCCAACATGGCATCAGAGCGATGGTTTTGACCTATCCTTGTTGTCTGCTGATAGGTATTATAACTCCCGATTCGTATTCTTCCCTTGCTAATGCATATATTTATACAATTCATATGATGGTTGTGTTTCACCTTCCGCCCAGCCTTTTTGGCTTCCTACATAACTATTCAGTTTTATTTATTTATTTACAAAATATATAATCCCGATGGATTATATTCCAACAATCCCCCTCTTAATCCGAAGGGGTGTTCGGAAGTCCGAGCATGTTTCTAAATCTTTCAAACTTTTCTTGTGCAAGCGCTTTGGTGAAGATGTCTGCAGTTTGATCATTTGTGGAACAATGTCGAAGATGGACTGTCTTGGCCTCTACATGATGTCGAATCAAATGATACTTTGTGTTGATGTGTTTGGTTCGATCATGGAATCTAGGATTCTTAGCCAGCTTGATTACAGAAGTATTGTCGACCAATAATGGAGTGGAGTTCTCTTGTTTTTCTTTCAAATCTTCAAGTATCTTCCTGAGAAATACTATTTCTTTCGTTGCTTCAGCTGCAGCCACATATTCTGCTTCTGTTGTTGAATCTACTGGAACTGACTGTTTGTGTGATCTCCATGAGACAGCTGCTGATCCAAGACTCATAGTGTATCCAGAAGTTGATACTCCTGTCTCCTTATCGCCATCAAAATCTAAGTCTGAGTACCCAATAAGTTTGAAGTCATCCACTTTATAGTACTTGAATCCAACGTATTGAGTCC